>JH720161.1:0-27550 GCA_000231845.2 Tetrahymena malaccensis 436 | reverse complement strand
GAGGTCGAGGCTTAAAGTGGAGAGATTAGTACATTTAGCTATTTCGGAAGCAACTGCTTTCGCCCCATCTGAACCTATGTTGTTAGACCTAATTAAAATTAACAAAAATACTTAAAAGTTAAAAATAAAAGAAATATAAATTTTGTAAAATTAAATAAAAAAATATAATGATTAAAAAAGAATTACTTGTAGTCTAAAGAAGCAATTTTCCAAAAAAAGGAACTAGACTGAAACTAAATAATAAAAAATAATAAAATTAGTGCTTATAAAATATATAATAAATACTTAGTTAGTGAATTGAACGACTTTAGAATAGTATTATTATGTTTATTTTAAACAATCAGCTATAATAAGAGATAAATTTGATCTTTTGTGTTGATTAAAAACAATAGTTTTTAAAAGAATTTGATAAATTTGCGTATTTCTTTTAATATCATCTTATTAATTATGTTGATAAGTTTAAAATGGGAATGAAAAGTTATTAAAGTAATTTAATGCTTTTTCAAATAAAACAGGTTCTAATGCATCAAAATTATCAATAAGTGCTAAGCAAACTCCAACTGAAAATATATCACTCTATAAATAAAAATATTAATTAAGATTAAAAAAATTAAAATTACTTTAAAATACCTTGAATGTATATAAATAATCTTTCATTGATTCTGGAGAAGAATATCCAATAGTACCACACTATAATAAAAATAAATATTTAAAATAAATTCAATTTAATTAATTGTCTTACAGCTCCTTCAATAGGATAGTATTCTTTTACAACATTTCTATCAAAATCGTAAACCCAAACAAATGGGACTTTTCTTGCTTAATCAAAATCAGCTTGTTAAAAATGAATAATAATTAAATTAAACATCATAAAAAAATAAATTTTGAATGATATTTACCTAATTTAATGATTGGAATACCAGAATCTGATTCTATATAAAGAAAGTTTTCTAGTTTAATATCTCTATGAACAATATCATGAATATGAAGATAATTAATGACATCCATAATTTAAATTGCAATGTTCATTTTTTGATTTCCATTTAATTCCTTATTTTCTTTCTGAAGGTTTTAGAGGAATTGCTTTAGATTACCTTTTAAGTATTATTAAATTATAAAATAAATGCAAAACAAATAATTTTTAAATACCATCGCATTTTTCAACCTCATAGACAACAAAATCTTCAATTGCATTTACATTTAAGTAAAAATAGTCATAGAATTTGATGACGAGAGGCATTTAACAATCTCTCATGATTCCAACTTCTCTAACAACTTCATACTTCTAAGCCCTTTGTATCTTTAGTACAGAATGTCTATTTTAAGCTTTATTGAATGCACCAAGAATTAATCCAGTTGCTCCAACTGAAATGTATTCGAAATTGGGATCGAATCTTGTTAATTTTTAGAGCTCGTTAAGAATTTTTTAGTATTCTTAAGTTTCGAATGGCTTTTGTTACAATTGATTGAATTTGCTAATCAGTCTTTCTATATGTGGATTCTTCTAAAAATAAAAAATAAAACAAATGATGAATAGAAAAGGACTAGATATTTACTTTGATAGTCTAAGACATTTGGATGATTTCACTTTCCTTTTTCTTCTTCATTTCAATAATACTCTTTTAGATCTAGCTAAGATATTCAGACTTCTGAACTAATTGTTTCTTAAATGAAAAAAAAAATTATATTCTTTAAAAAGAATATTATCTTATATTTATTTAACCTTGTTGATAACTGAGAAGATTTCAACATTCAGATATTGCTAATTCTTAACTATGAATTCAATGAGCAGTTCTATGGCATGTTTGCGCTAATTAGCATCATATTTGATGCATTGCTAGGCAATTTGATAAATTTGAGATTGCCTATCTAAATTAAAATTTGAGAATATGCTTCCTTATTTAATTTCAACTTTTTATTCAAGCTTGGCTTTGCTGAAATCAAATGTTGCTAAGTTGTCTAATTCAATTAGGACGATTCCTACTGAGAAAATATCCGACTAATATTTTTTATGTAAATTAAATTAATCAAATAAAGGCTTAAATTCAAAAATTAGTTAGCAAAAACCATTTAAAATTTAATTTATTTAAAACTAAAAACTGTTTTTAATTTTTATAACTTACAAGTTTTTTGTAAACTTTTTCAAAAACTTCAGGAGCAGTATAAGCTTAAGTTCCTTTCTACAATAAATATTAAAAATTTTATTTTTTAATAACAAAAAATTGAAAAAATACGAAATTTGATATCGAAAGTCTCGTGTCATTAAGCTTAAGTTAAGAAGCAAAAGCGAGATCACCTATTTATTATTTTAATTGATTAATAATTATTTAATTTAAAAAATTAGATATATTTTGTCTAATATTTAAACTACTAAAGAATATTTATAAAATGAAGATTTTCTTTGTAAAAATTAATATTTTACAAAACAAATTTTTAACTTCAAAAGTAAAACTATTAATTCATTAAATTATAATCATTTCTTCAGTTTTAATAAAAACTAAATGTACAAAACTATTTTATTATTCTTAAAGATTTTAAAAATTATTTAGTTATTCTTGGAATATTAAAATGAAGGATAAAATAACAAATTAAATTAAATTTGCTGATTTTGATTAAAAATAGTCTTTATTAATTTCTAAAATGTATCAATAAATTTTTAGAATAGTTTAACTTTGATAAATTATATGAAATCAAATATTTTTCTAAAAAAAGCAATATTTTAAGTGACTTTATTGGTTTTTCTAAACATTAATCTAACTAAATTTGATTCTAAATTTTAATTAAATTATTATACTTTTATCTTTAAGCATTAAAGGAATTATCTCAAGTATAAAGAAAATAGCTTGATTAAACTTTTTTATTGAAATTTATAAAAACTAAAAACTTGAAGCTGTAATAGCAAATATCCATTAAAGTAAATATCATTATCAGATATTTATTAATTTATTTCTTTATTTCTTTTTGTATGTTTTTATTTTTTTAATTTGCAGAATGTAAAATATTTAAATACATTGAATTTTTTTTCTAAGCCAAAATGATTGTTTTGACGAAAGTAAATTAAATATTTATTCTAACTTTTAATAATTCAAATTTATCATTTTAAGCTGCTTTAATTTACTTTAAGTATTGGCTTATTTCTTTTTATCTTAAAAACAGATTAAAATTTATGAATTTTAGTTTTAAATTAAATCTTTTAGCAACTATTCTTTATTTATTAAAGAATAGGATTGAAGATAATCATTTTAATGTTAAATATTTATAATTTAATTATTTATTTTGCTTATGGTATTAAAATTAATAATATTTTCTAATCAAATTTTATTTCATTAATGGTTTAAGTTTTTTCTTCTAAACAATTTTAGATTTAGTTTAGAGAATGTTCAATTTTATCAAAAGTTAAAAACATCTAATCATTTAAATATTCTTTCATTTAAGAACTAAAATGTTTAGAATTATCCTTTTATTTTGAAGAAATTCTAATTATTTTTCAAATTTTTGCAAATGTTTTTATATCAATAATTTTTGATATAAATCGTATTTAAATCTGATTAAATTTGCTAATAGTTTAGATTAATTTGTTATAACTATTATCAAAAAGTTGATAATTTTATATTAAGGTAACTTTAAATCATTTGGTCAACTTTAAAATTTAATCTATCATTACAATTAAGCTATAAATTATAATTTTCATAAAGAAATTGAATTCAAAAAAAATTATTTATTTAAATTGTAAAAAGCTAAATTATTGGATTAATTATAAAAGATTAAGATAAAAATATGTAAATTAATTTGATTTTTGTGATGACTTAATGGGTTTTAGTAAAAGTATTGAAATTTTGAATTTAATTACAAATTGTTAATTAAATTTTAATATCAAAATAATAAAAATTTTTATTATTTAGAATTATTTCAAGTTCTAATCTAATGAGGGATTATTATTTTTATCAAAATACTAATAAATGTTAAAAATTATATATATTTTTAATATTTTTTATGGGGCTATGTTTTAAATTTATTATTTTTTCAACATTCTAAATGTATTTATAAGATAAGATTGTATTTTAAGTCTATCTTGAAATGTAAATTGTTAGTAATATTTGAATTGAACAAGCAAAGTTTTGAAATAATTAGCTATTCAGCTACTTATGAATGGTTTATTCTTTAAAAACTTCTTGAACTTAATAGTTTTTTTTCAATATTTTTAAAAAATTTAATATTTAATATCATGGAAATTAGGGTTTTAGATGTTTAGTTTGATTAAAAATGGAATATTATTTATATCCCAAATTTAGTGTTAGCTTTTTATTTAAGATTTTTATTCAAAAGCTTAACTAAAAAACAAAAACAAATAAATTTATGTTGATTTGATATGATATTGTGGTTTTCCTCCATTAATTTCTTAAAGTATCTTAAAATTTTTATTTTTTAATGAAATTTACTTTTTATTTTAATTGTTAAGTTATTTTTATCTCATAGAAATAGTTTTTTAATCAAATTTAACTAAAATTCTAGTCAATCACAGAAATATATTTTGATTTGGGTAGTAAATTTATTTGTAAACTTATTTTTTAGTGATTTTGTATGGATTTTATTTAGCTTGTAGCAATTTATAGTTTTTTTGTAAATCTTTTAATTCTAACTTAATTTAGAGAGAATTCTGATAGAATTGTTTATTTAATTTGTAATAAAGTATCAAAAGTTACAAAATAATAAATTTTGCTATGATTATGAGGGTTATAAATAGTTATTAACTATTTATCTTGCAATAATTTGAAATATTTGATGCTTTTAGTATCAAATATTACAAGATGTTGTTTTTTTATCAATATTTTATTGAAAAACAAAAGTTAAATAATAAAGTCAATAAAATTTCTAAAGACCTTTATGTTTGAATTATAATTAGTGGGATTATGAGAAGATTCAGTTAAACTTTATGCTAAAAAAACTATCTCATTTTTAAAAAAATTTTTGCATGTCTTAGCTGTTAAGTTTAACAAAATTTTATTAAATGCATATTTAATGATAATATTTACAACTTTAAAATATGATTTATTTTATTTATTTAACTTTTTTATTAAAAATATTATGGATTTTTCTAAAAATTAAACAATTTAGGTTAAAAAATAATTTGAATTTACATAGTTTGACTACTGGTACCCCATTGGGATCGAAATTAAGCAAGAAGTTTGATGGTTTAATGTCTCTATGGACAACATTAAACTGATGCAAGAAAGCAACAGAATCTAAGATTTAGATCATGATTAATTCTTTCATTTCTTTGGTTGGATACTTGTTTGATTGCCTACAAAAGGCAAAGTATGATTCTAAGCTTGCTATTATATTTATATTTAAAATTTGTTTATATAAAATTAATAAATTATATTATAATTTCTTTTAAATTGTTATTTTTTTAAAAATTTTACTTATTTTTGGCTTTAAAGTAATTTGAAAAAGCTATTTTAAATAATTTTTTTATTTAAGTTTTATATTTTATAATTATTTTGTTATTTTTTAATAATTTATTTAAATAATATTCAAATAATAAAATTTAAGTAAAAATATATTTAAAAAATAGTAAAGAGGCTGCGTAAAGACATATTTTATTCAATTTGAAAAGAAATCAAATGAATTCATTCAACTAAAAAATAATGTGGGTTTTTGATAAAAATTGAATGTAAATTATATTAATAATCATTATTTATATTATTTTCATTCAATTTAATAAGGATAAATATATTTGTTAATAGAATGAAAGGCAGATATCATCATTTCCTTATCATTTATAAAAGTAATTTGATTTCATTCAAAAAGTAATGAAACTAAAATTTATCTTCTTTTTAATGTTAACTAAAAAAAAAAAGAAAATGCATCTAGAATTCATTTGTTTTTGAATTAGTGTTATTCGTTATTAAATTACTATTCAATTGTTTGCATGGTAAATTGAATGAAAATAAAAAAAATGGCAGAGAAAATAAATGAGCTTGCATATTGTAAAATAGTTAATCAAAAATCAATTATTTAAGGCTATCAAGATAAGAAATAGGAAAAAAGGAATTAATATGCAAATCTTTATTTAAAAGCAAGCATTAAAAAATTCATTCAGTTTTGAATATAAGAATTCGTTAGTAATTTAGACTAAGAAAAAGATGTCTTTTTTTGCATTTTTTTATCCTTCACAACCAACTTTAAATCAGCAAAAATTCAAAAGGAATAACAAGAAATCTATCTAAAGATATTACTTTGACAGAGTTCCTATTCTATTATGAAGAATACTTTTAGTAATTCAGACTTATTACTGTTTTTTCCCACTGGAATTTAATTATCATCTTCATCATCATCTGAATCAGCACATTCAGTTAAATAGAAGCAGCTAAACACTTTCACGATGTACTTGCAGCCTGAAATGATTGAGAGAGTTTTGTATTCTTGCTCGACGATTTGCATTCCTTGGTAGTCGCTTTCATCGCACTCAACAACCTTAAGAGCTACTGTTTAACCAGTTTTTTGGTTGAGAGCTTTCAAGACCAATGCAAATGCTCCATTTCCTGCAAATTCTAAAATTTTGTAATGCTTCTACTAGTTTTTCATGTACTTGAAGAAAGTTCTTATTCTATGCTTCTTGATGGAGCAGTTTTGGATTTACTTTTCAACTTATTCCCTAATTTACTTGGCTGTTGACATTTCTAGTTCGTTTGACCTGATTTTGTTTTTTGCTTTACGCTTTCCTTTACTTTACTTTACCTAACTTTAATTGCTTTTGCTATATTAGCTTTTTCTTAATAAAAATCAATATAAAAAATAAGATATCCCTATATATAAATAAACATCAATATTCTACCAACTAAATATTCAACTCAATATTTTTAATTAAAATATTCAATCACATTAGCTATTTCCCTTTATTTACTTCATTCAAATTTGCATGCAGATGTTTCTTTTATTTTTGTTTTTCAATGAAGAGCCATTCATTAATCTATAAGAAATATGTTTATAGAAATCAAATTAGCTCTGTTAAACATTCATATTTAGATATATTAAGCTTTTCCATGATAAATATCTTTGAAACTAATCCATCATAAGTAATTGAATTACAAATATTATGAATTACATTACAAAATTTACTATTTCAATAAAAACAAAAAAATGGCAATAAAATAGATTTATTTTATAAAAATTTAAAATTTAAATGAATTTTCTTAATATTTGAATGAAAATTAATACTTGCGCATGAAGTAAAAGTTTTTTATAAAATTATTTATACCCAATTTTAAACAACAAAAAATGTTGGTAAAAAAGCATTTATTTGATTAAATTTAGATGATATTTCAATCTAATCAAAAACCTTTTGTTTTAAAAAATTGCATTGATTTATTAAACAACATTTTTCATTCAATTTGAAATGAATATATTTTTTTGATTATTTTTGAAATTAATTAATCTGAAATGAAAAACTCATTCAATTAAAAAGAATACACAATCCATACAATTTTTTATTAATGCTAATTAATTAATACATATTTTCTTCCAATTATTTTTGCATGCAGAAATTAAAGATAATATCATTCAATTATATTTCTTTCTATCAATTTTGAATGTAAAAAATATTGATAATAAATTCATTTATTTTTCTTTCATTCATAACTTTGAACCTGCTAATTAATAAAATATCAATGTAATTTATATTTGAAAAGAGTCTTTTCATTTAATTTATATTTTTCTCTTCATTTATTTTTTATATGAATAAGTAACAATCATTTTTATTTTGATTTATTTAATAATATTATCCATATCAAAATCTATAAAATTAACACTCACTAATTATTATATTTATTTTAATTCATTTATTTTGTATGTTATATTATTAAATATATTAATTTTATTTATTTTCTTATTTTTAATATTAAATAAATTTCAATTAATTCATTTATTTTAATTAATGTTTTTTTGTTGATCGTTTTTAAGTTTGAATATTTATGTGTTAAATTTATAGAAATTAAATATATTTATGATTGAATATTGACTTTTATTAAAATTTATATGTAAGAATTAGGTAAAAAATTGCTCATTTAAATAATTTTTTAATTTAAATATTTTTAAGATAGTTTTTGTATAATTTTATTAGAATCTTTTGGCTAAGTAAACAGTAAATATTGAAAAATAATAAAAGTGGATGTGTATTTTTTCTGTATTTATCTTAAATAGATAAAAGTATTCCGTATATATTAATAATTTTAATCTAATAGCAAGTTATATTTCAGGTTATTTTTTATCAGTTTAGATATTTTTTTGATATAAAAATATAGGAAACATTTGGGATATTTACATTCCTACATTATTTATTTAGCATTATCATATTTGTAGACTAATTCCTAACTTTAATTTGTTTCTTTTAGGATAAAGAATAACGTCAAATTAATCTGTAAAAGTATTATGATTTAATTTAATCTATTAAACATAACTTTCAATTACTTTTAACTAAAACTTTTCAAAAGTATGATTATTTGATAGTCAATTCATGTGATAATAAATTATTTTATTTGAACTCTAATCTTATAAATAAAGTAAGTCTGTAGATTAGTATCTTATTGGTCAATTCATTATTTTATTAGTATTATACGTGAGGAAAAACTATGTCCTAAACTTTACTTGGCAATTATTATATGTATTATCCTTTAGTTAACTCAAACTCTTTTATTAATTTAAGTGCTTTTGAGGAATGTTTCAATTTTAAAGTGCCTCCTGCAATTACTTTCTCTTAAAACTATTATTATAAAAACTAAATTATATATTTAAACTTAGTTACATTTGATCAATTTATTTGAGAGCATGTCTTTATTCTTCAACTAAATGTATTATTTAGCAGATTAGATCTTTGTAACGCAATTCTAAATTTTATTTTTAATTACTTTGGTTTTATGCTCTTGAGAGTTATAGCAAAGAAAATCAAAAATACTTTAATTTATTATTGATGGCTAATTTTAGATTTGAGGTGTTCCCTAATGACTTAGTATTTGGGAAAGTAAATAAATTAATCACCTTTATTTATGATTTATCAAACTTGACATAAAAATGGTTACTAATAGCTTGAATTTAGGTTCGCATGTTCAATTAATCTATAGTCTATATCGTATTTTATAGTTATATTTTATAAAATTTTTTTATACAATAGTAGGAAAGATATTTTACAAATAGAATTTAAATTTAATAAAACATAATATCAAGGTTTTAAGATCAATTAAATTATTTATAAAAAATATCACATTAAAACCCTGCTGATTTCTATAAATTTATTATAATAAATTAGCATATAATCAAAGCTATTATCAAAATCAAATTTATTATGCCGAATATCTAAAATAAAATAGGAAATTAGTTATAAGTATATTTTTCAATTAATTAAATATGAACTGCATATCTTTTTTTAGTCTAAATATTTACAAAAATATTAAATAAATTATTTACTCTCTAAATTTTACAAAGTTTACTTAATCTGATGAATATTTCTATAAATTCTTTTTAAATAATTAAAGAAAAAAATAATGAATATGAAGAACATAAAAATGTTATAAATTCACTTGAAATGCTGAAATATCTATATTTTTTATTAATTAATAAATATTTATTATTATATTTAAATATTTCAATTTATTTAGATAAGAAATTTAGAATAAAAATCCTAAATTTTTTAATTAAATTAAAATTATTAATTCCTCATAAATTACACAGTTTTCTGCAATTAATAAAAATGGCATTTATTTATTTTTATTTTTCTCCTTTAGCACGGAAACAAAGTATGGTGATTTTATTTATTATTCCTGACATTTAAAGATGTTTATTATATTTATTTAGGGTTAAAGAAAGTAATTTCAATATCCTAATAATATTAATATCTGCTTTTTTTACTATTAAGTTAGAAATATATTTATGTGTCTGAAATTGAACTTTTTATTTTATTTATAGGTAATTAATAACTTAGATATCAAAAAAATTTGAAAAATGGTAAAATATGCAAATTTATTTGTGTTTGTTAAATATTTTGATTTTTTGATCTCTGTTCTAAAGATATTCATTATTAAATAATTAAATTTATATTTGTTGTTTTTAAAAACGATTTTGTCTCATAATTAAGAAAATTAACAAATTAAAGATTGATAAAATTAGAGATAATAATTTACCAAAACAAGGCTAAGTAAATTCTATCTAAATGGAATAAATTATAACTAAAAAATGCGAAATCCACTAAAGATTAATTGAGCATGCGAATATAAATTCAAGCTGTTAGTAACCATTTTTATGTCCAGTTTGCTAAATAAAAAATAGAAATGACTAATTTATTTATATTTCTGAGGTATTCAGCAATTAAGAAACACTTCCAATCTAAAATTGGCCACCAGGCATAGATTAAAGCATTCTTGATTTTCTGTGCTAAAACTCTCAAGAAGATAAAAGCGAGGTAATAAAAAATAAAATTTAGAGTTATTACAAAGAGCTTATCTGCTAAATAATGCTATTAGTAGAAGAATCTGAAGAAAGTGCTCTCAGATAAATTGATCAAGAGTAGCTAAGTAGAAATAACTTAATTAGTTATTATAATAATAGTTTTAAGAGAAAGGAATTGCAGGAGGCACTTTAAAATTTAAATGAGCCTCAAAAATACCTTGAATTGCTAAAAGATGTTGAGCTAACTAAAGAGCAACACATCTTAGAATTGCAAAGTAGAGTTTAGCTATTAGCTTGTATTGAAAACAAGGCAGACTTTGGGAAACCATAGCAGTTGAAAAATATAATATAATAGCTTATTAAATAAATTAGTTTTTTCCCTTAATAACAAAACTAGATTATTGATAACAGAGAGAATTCAAATATTGAAGAAAATTAAGAGCAAATAGTTGAGATTTTGAACAAATATTTAGACATAAAAGATCATCTTAATATGTTGTTAAAGAAAAATAATTCTTTAAAATAAAAAATAGATTAGCAAAACGCATAATTACAAGATATTAATGAAGGATAAAGAATAAAGAGTGAAGCAGAAATATATAACTCATCTTATATAGAAAGCGAAATAATGCTGGATTAATAACAAAAATAGTTAAATTAGCTATAAGATATGCTCAAATAAGAATTTTAATAGCTCTCTAAAATTGAAATTCCCTCTAATATTACTAACAATATTATCAATTCTCTTCTATAACCAAACAGCCATAGAAATGTACCCTAAAATTATGAAATGTTTCATCAATCATAACCAAATGATCTCTTTAGTAGAGATTAAAATTAAAATAACGCATTACTAAGATAAAATATGTTTAATGAGTAAAGTAGACTTATTAGTGTTAATTAAAATTTAGCCAATAATTCAATAGTAAGGTATGACAAAAACACTTCTATTTTACAGTTTACTTCATATGATCAAAATTTCTTACCATAAAAGGATTAAGACAACAACATAGTTTTTCCTGGTCCATAAAAATAAAAAACATTCACCAATTAGATACCATTAGACAGAGATCTTACTTATATTTACAAATTTAGAATTAAAAAATAAAATAATTTATTACCATAGATATAAAGGAGATAGAGTAGCAAAATAATCATTGGATTAAAAAACTATTTTTCAAGTTTTTAAAATATTGAACTAAATTGTAGTGATCTTACAGATTAATTTGAAGTAATTATTTGTCATAAGTTAAACACAATTAGAGTTAAGGATTAATCTACAAATTTTAATATTATTTAGTCAATATTTTATGATAAAAAATAATTCAAAGATTTATTTAAATTCTATATTACTACAGAAGAAAACGAAGTCACTTTATTTTACTATGAAGTATTAAAATACTGCATTTAATGAATACTAAAATACCATTACTAATGAAAGTATTATTTTAACTAATTTAAGCTCATAAAAAAATAAATAAATTTTAAAATAACTTAATACCAATTTTAACTAAATAATAACCTAAATACAATTTAAATATTTGTTTAGCTTGAAAAATATATTTTATTTAGATTAAATATTAAATAATTTCAAAGTGGAAAAACATTCTAAGTTAGTTTACTTGAAATCCTAATAAAATAAGATCTTTCTTTATGATTAAATGTATAATAACATTTATAACATTTATATTTCTTGTTATAGTAAATACATAAATATTCCCATTCAATTAATTTCAAATAAAATAAAAGAACAACATTTTAATAAAATATTATCTTTTTATAATTAGCAGCTTTTTTTTTAAAATTTAATTATGGAATTTTAGAAAGAAAACTAATCACATGTATAAATTTAAAAATAATTAACAGTTATTTTTTATTGATACTATATATATAGAGATGAATCCGTAGATTCAATATGTAAGCATACATATTAATGGTTAGGGTAAAATGTGTTAATGATTTATATTAGAGATTTCTGTGCTGTTCTGACTTTGTTCCTTCTTTGCTTTTTATTCAAATGAGTGCTACTACTCTGATGTCTTTTAGGATGATTTCTTTGGTTGTGAACACCTCAACAAGTAGTGTTTCATTTCCTATCTCTCCTTGGATTTGTCTATAATTTACTTCAATAACCACTTCTTTGGGTAATTCTCTCTATTGGTGGTCGATCTTTGTTTTTGGTAAGAGGGCAAAGTTTAAAAATTCTAAAATTTGATGTTTTTTAATTTTGATTACCTTTTCTCTTTCTAATAGTCCTTGAGTTAGCTCAAGCCACGCATGTCCCAAAAATTTTTGGATGAATTAGTGTATGAGTGGTATGAAGTAGCTGTCTTCTAGCTTTGCTTTTAGGTTCTGGAAGTACAATTCAGCTGTAATTTCTCTTGAGATTTCTATGTTTAGTTGTTAGTATTGATCCTTAAAATTTAAATGTCTTATCCTAATATTTAAAAATTGCTTCTAATATAAAAAATTTGTTAATAAATTCAATCTACCAAATAATTTAAATAGTGATGGATAGACAAACTTAATAATCTAATTATTATATATTTTAGAAAAGTAAAAAAAGGAGTAAACTTGTATTATAAGTTTGTAATTGTTAGTTTTATTTTTTAATTAAAACTCTATCGCATAAATTTAAAGCAGCTTTTAAATTTTATTCTAAAAAATTTAATAAAAAATATTTGTAAAAATAAATAAGTAAAAGTAAAAATATGATATAAAAATAACTTAAAAAACAAAAATTATTTGATCTAATTATTAATTACCTAAATAATAAAATTAATTTTATTCATTTTTTTATATGCTAAAATTTAACCATTTTTAAATTTAAATAATTTATAAAAAATTAATTACTTCAATTTTAATTTCAATATTATTTTTAAGTTTGGTCAATAGTTTCTTCTCTTCTGCTCATTTCTTGTTGAGATTAGAATATGTAAGATTCTCATCTTTCACTAATTATGTCTTTTTCTTCGATTTCTGCTTCTATTTATTTTTAAATTTCTATTAAAGTTATTTTCCTCTCTGTTGATTTCAAATTTTCAAGCATTTAATAATTTTTACAATCAATTAAAATAATTCTCTTTAGTTTAATAATAAATGACTTAATTTAGCTAATTGCAATATTTTTTTAAGCAGCTGGCATGCGGTATGAATATATAAATAATTTAAATTTTATAAACTTTATAAATTTCTTTGGATTTTTTTTTATGTTTATTTTTTATTTATTTTAAAAACATTAATTCTAAAACACAATTAAAGTTTATTTTTTTATTTATTAAATCTATTTATAACTTATCCTATTTTCATTAAAAATGATGTTAAACAACTTTTTATTGTTTTTCAAGTTTTATTTTATTAAAAATATTTGATTAAATTAATAAAAATAAATACTGTGAAAAAATCAAAATTACCTATTTAACTATTTTTTATACTACTAAGTATATATCTTTATATTATGATTTTTGTTATGGCCCAATCGTTGAAATCTGCCCATCGAAAATAAAAAATACACTTCAGTCTAGAATAAATAAATTTTTTAATTTAAATGATATAAATTATAAAACTGCATTTATTTTTTAATATTTTTTAGATAACTAAATTACAAGTTAGATTTACTTTTCTATTTTAAAAGAGACTTAAAAAATTGTTAAAAATCATAGTTTGAGTTATAAAGAAATATAAAAGTTTTACAATTAATACATAATTGAAAAAAATATTTTATATGAATGATTTGATAAAGAAGTTTATCTGTTCACCAAAAGTTAATCTAAAAGCTAACTAGTTTTTTTGATTTAAGGCAACAACTGACAATTTGCAATTCATTTGAGCTATCTATTTCATTATTACTAAAAATATATTAGTATATAAATTATCATAAAAAAGTTAGTCTGAAATAGTTAAAGTTAAAAAAATGATATTTATTAAGAAATATAATTTTAAGAGTCAAAAAATTTAAACCAAATAAAAATTTAATGTAAGCTTTATTGTTTTAAATTTAATTTAATGTCAAAAGTATCTAAATTTAAAATAAACTTTTTTTACTCAAGTTAAAGTACCAAATTTGTAAGATTAGTGCATTTTGCTAATCCAGAACTTAAGGCACATGCACCTTCTGAACTAATTTAATTGTAGCTTTTTAAAAATTGAAGAATTCAGTGAGAAGGAATTGAAGTTGAATAATATTAGAAAAAATAATCACATTCATTATTGATTGATTACTAAGTAAATATGTCAAATTTATTTTAAAAATCAATCTTATTAAAAAATAAAAATATAATAAAATGGTATTAAATTAAAACTTTGATAAAAAATAACATAATCAATAACAAATAAACTATAATACTAGAGAATCAATGTCAAATTTGAGAGATTAATGTAATTTGTTAGAGCAGAACCTATGGCTGATACTCCTTCATCCCCAATTTAATTCGAACTTTTTGTAATTGAAAGAAATTTAATTTATTCAGGATAGTCAAAATTAAAAAAAATGACTAAAAAAAAAAAATTAATAATAAAATAATTACAATTAAAAAAATTAAATAAGTTTATTAAATATAAATTTGATAAGAAGGGAATAAAATGTTTGATATGCTATATTAATCAAAAAATTACAGCATAAAAAAAGTTAAAAATTTTTACCCAAGATCAAGTGAAAAATTTATGAGTTTATTGCAATAAATTAAGTCTTAACTTAAGGCTGATACGCCCTCATCACCAATTTAATTAGAACTATTCAAAATATCAAATATTTATGCTTAGTTAATGGCAGGAAAATAAATTAGTAGAGTTTTAAAGTTTTATATTTAAGTTTGTATAAACAATTTTAGAAATGAAAATCCTATTTTTACTAGAGAGTAAGCCCTACAATCTAGAGATTTGAGCACTTCTTAAAAATAGAACCTAAGGCTGGTACACCTTGAGCATCGATTGAATTATTACTATTTAAAATTTATATAATACAATTGAAAAATTAAATAATAAATAATAAGAAATTAATATAAAAGGATATAAAACCAAAAATATAATTTAAAAATAATAAAAAGATAAATAATCAAATGGGTAAAATTGCTTTTATAAATTAAAATTTGTAATAAATAAATAATTTCATTTTCAAAAATCAAAATAATTTTTTACCCTATATCAAGTTCAAAGCTAGTGAGATTACTGCAATTTGCTAAAGCAGAACATAAGCCAGTTACGCCCTCTGCACAAATTTCATTATCACTTTTAAAGAAAATGTAATTTGTGAGAAATAAATAGTGTATGAATTAAAATATGCAAAAATAATATTCTGAAAATAAAATATAAAGGCAAAATAAAAAAACTTAACTAAATTAAGAAAACAATCACAAATAAAAAAGAAGATAAATAAATAAATAGATTTTGATGGCTTTAGATAAAAATATCACAAAAAATTAAATTAACAATTTTCTACCTAAGATTAATTGTCAAATGTGTGAGATTATGGCAATTTGATAAAGCTTGACCTAAGGCTGATGCACCCTCTGCATAAATTTAATTTAAACTTTTTAAAATTAGAAGAAAACAGATTTGAAAATGAAAAAATAAAGGAACTAATATAAAAAATTATAAATAAAATAATATGGAAGTGATTAAACAAAATTTATTTTAAAAAATATTGTAATCAAAAATATATAAATTTTACGGAAGATCAAGAGTCAAATTAGTAAGGTTAATGCAATCTTTGAGAGCTTAGCATAAGGCTGATACACCCTGTGCCCCAATTTCATTTTCTCTGTTTAAAAGTTAAAATAAGATGTAGTTACAAAGATGGGATATATGAAATATTAATTAGATAAATAAATGAATATTGTTTTATTGTATGAAGTTCTTATACGTATTTAAAAATATAACTATCAGAATTAATAAACTGCTTTTACCCAATATTAAGTATCACATTAGTGAGATTTTTGCATTTTGCTAAAGAAGAACCTAAAGTTGATGCACCCTCTGCACCAATTTAATTGTAGCTATTTAAAATTTTTAAAAAAATATAATTAGTTATTTTGTTTTTTAGTAGTAAAAATAATAGGAAAATGATAATAAATGAGAAAAAATAATTTAAAATAACCAAAAAATAATAAAATCCTTATTAAAATATAAATAAAAATTAAATAAATGATTAATTTTTTGAAAAAATAAAAATCAATAAAAAATATATTTATATGAAGTAAATTTTACCGAAGATCAAGAGAGAAATATTTTAGTTTATTGCAATTTATAATAGCAGAACTTAAGACTGATAGTCCTTTTACACCAAATTGATTGTCACTTTTTAAAATTTAAAAAAAAAGGTATTAAAATTAAGAAATTATTAATCGAAATAAAATAAAAAATCAGATTCAAATTTTTTTCAGCAAAAAAATCATAAAAAATTTAAAATAAAAAACCAAAAAATATAAATAGGGTTTTATTTTTTTAAATAGAATTTTGTATTTAAAATATGTCACAACCAACAGCAATAATGTATTTTTACAAGAGATCTAGTGTTAAATTTGTGAGATTAGTGCAATTTGCTAAGGCAGAACTTAAGATTTAGGCACCAGTTACTCCAATTTTATTTTCGCTTTTTAATATTGAAAAATACATTAAGTGAGAAAAGAAAAATGAATATTGAAAATATAGGTAAAATGAAATTAAAAAGAACAAAAATAAAATAAATTAAAATAGAAGAATATTGAAAATTTAATTTTTAAAAAAAGATGAAAATGATGATTTAATTAAGTTGAAAAATAATATTGAAAAGCTATATTTTTAGAGTAAACATTTAATTTACTTTAGGTCAATATGTAGGTCGTTATAAGACTTAAACTCTGAGCTTGAAAACTTTTGATTTGATAAAATAAAATTTGAAAGATATTTATTTAAGAGATAAATAATTAATTACATCTTCTAGATCTTTAAAATAATTATTTTGTTGTATCATATTTTTTTATCAAATTAATTAAAAATAAATTTAATGAAAATGTAGTTAATTAATAATTATAACATTCAAATTTGATACCACAGATTATTTTCAAAAAAAAATAAATGTAATTGAAATTGATAAAAACATTAATTTGGAAAACATACTTTTGATATTAAATTGTCATAAGCTATTAAATATTTTTAACTCTATAATATTTTCAAAGAAAAGAAAATTAAATTTAAAAATACCTATTAACGTATTAAATTTGACTGATAATAAATTAAATAAAAGTAACAACAAAAAAATTGAACAAAAATATAAAAGATAGCAAATTTTTAAATAAGGAGAATAATTTAATTAGTACAATTAATTATTCAGAGATTGTATCTTAATTAACTATAGTAATGTCTGTAAATAGATTTGATGAAACTTAAAATAAGATGAATAGAAGAAAAAAAAGAATAGAAAAAAGTTATAAATATAAATCCTTAAAAATAAATGTTTTTGAATTTTAACAACAAAAAATTAAATTTTTGAATTAATTTTCTATTTTATTTATTTCTTTTAAAAGCATATAATATTAATTTTTACTGAAATAAAAATTATTTATTTATGTTAATTGTATAATCCTAAGAACTGAAGATATTTAAATAAATAATTTTTAAAAATTCTAAATTATTTTTTTTTAAATTAGTATTTTATTTTTAAATTTTTATTAAGTCAAAGGAAATTAATTTATTTTATTTTTAGAGCTTATTTAAACTTTTCAACTAATTCTAATTTATTTAAGGAGGTGACATTATTTCATATAAAAAACTATACTAGATTTTATTAATAGATATTCATTGTAAATATTTTACAAAAAATATATCTTATTTGTATTTGTGAACGCTTAATATTTTTTGGCCAGGTACAGGCACCAATTTTTGTTTACACATGCCATTTATTTACAAAGCTTTGTTCAATTTTATTTAAGAAAATAATCACAATTTAAAATGAATTAAGTGGTAATTGATTTTTTATTTAATAATTATTTTAATGAGTAAATGAAAGAGGAAAGATATTTTTTTAATAAAAAAATATTAATAATAATTATATCTTAATATCTATTCTTATTAATTTAAAATGAAAACATTTAGAGAAAGTTCTCCAAACGATAAACTATAAATAGTGTATTTAATTACTTCAAGCTAAATTAAGAATAATGGTAAACATAAATAAATGATTTAATCTACTTTTGCAATTTTCTTTTGAAAAAAATTAAAGCTATTAATTTGTTAAAATAAATCATTTTTATATTATAATTAAATTTAAGTTTAACTTTTAAATTCATTTAAATATTTATCTTAGAAATGCATATATTTATTTCGCTTTCGTTGACACTATTTTTATAAACACGCAAATTTTGTCTATTTTCCTAAAAGACTTAAACGCAATATAATTGTTTATATTAAATGAAGGAAATTTTCGTTCAGAAAAACAAAAACAGTAAAGTATTTAAGTGGAAATTTTTTTTAGAGCATTTACATTTCCACTAGAAAACATTTTGAAATAATAATGAAAATGTTGGTTTGTGAATTTAGTGCTATTATAATTACTATAAATTGATTTTTTAAAACATCTGTATGATTATGTAGCTTTTTTACATTATAATTATTTGTTTCTAAATGTGGTGAAAATGAATTTTTTATGTCTTTTTTAGATTTTAAAATCCTAATTAACTAACTATTAGCTATTATAAAAACATAAAATGTCTAATAAATACCTAATTGTAATTTTATCCTGTTGCTTTTGCTTATTTTAAATATAATTAATCCTAAAAGGATGATTAATTAAGACATTATTAAAAAGCGAGATACTCTGAAAAAAAGAGAGAATATTGTTTTTCTTATGTAAATTTTATTTTTAAAGGCATAAAATCTATGCAAATAATCTGGAATGAAATCTTATTTAGCCAGCAAAAGAGAAAATGCTCTAAAGAAGGAAAATATTAAAGAAAATAAATTTTTTATGAGTGAGAGAGGGTTACATAGTTATTTGTTATTTGGTTTTTATATGTAAAATTGTCTATCTATCTATATTAAATTAGAAAGTGGGTTTCTTACAACATAAATTTGAATAGTATTTTGAATAGGAAATCGATCAATCAATCTATGAATTAATCATTGACAACTTAACTACCTTAACTCAAAATAATTTTTGTTCTTGTTTCTTTGCTTTTGCTATAAAACATTTTTGAACTTTCAAAACTAGAAATACCTAAGTAATGAAAAAGTGGATGCATTACAAAAGTTATTTATATTTAAATGTTTATTATAAATTTTCTCTTGATTAGTTTTTTATTATTATTTGCTTACATAGTTTTTTTATAGAGATAGATAGAAAGAAAGACAGGCAAGTGTAAAAACACTAATGAAATTTCTTTTTCTCTACTCCTATTTTTCTTATTGTAAAAATAAAATCTACAGAAATTTTATAAATTCTTAGGGAAAAAAAGATATTGCCAGTGAATTCTATCTCAAAAAATATCTTTGCTTAGCTGAAAACATGGAAAAATTTAAGATAGATAATAAAATAGGTTACTAAATTATGAAAAACTTAATTGCAGTAAAATAATACACTAATAATAATTCCAAGGATAGAGTTTTTTGAGGTCATTTTAGACACAAATTTTTAGGCATAAGTCATGATAAATGGTAAAATAATAAAAAAATCTACGATAAGAATGAGATGCACAAAGTTGCTTTTTCTATTAATGCGAAATTAGAAATAAGTTTTTTCTTTCATTTTTTTTTTGTAGAATAAAGAAATTTGATACTGAATTAATTAATTTTCATGCGGTGGGAAGTATATTTATTATAGACGATTTTCCCCAACAATTTATTGATTATTTTCAAGCAAATATGGCATTAATATGCAATGAGAAACAGGATAATCTATTGCAAAAAATAGATATTAATCTTCTTAGTTAGTAGACATTTTATTATAATAGATTGATTGAGAGCCCTTTAGACAGATACTCAGAAATATCTTAATAGAATCTACTAGAAGATTCTTTAATTGATTTATGATTTACATTGAAATAAAGAATACAAAACAAAAGAATGAAGAAATTAATTAAATTTCTGATGACAATTTTAAAAAAAATATTATAATGAAAAATTTATTTGTTTATTTATGTTCGATTATAATTACTCTATATTGATAGAATAGCAGATCAGTCTAATTAATTTCAGTTGATGCTTATTATTGATTTTTATTATTAAGATTCATCTGATTAAAAATTGCTTTATACTCAAACAGAATTTATTAAGTGTTTTTAATAGTTAATAAATTATTATTGGCAGAATGCTATAGACAGCTGCAAATTAAAAGACGGCTCAGCGAAATCAGAAATCAATTGATAATAATTATAAATTAACAAAAAAGTATTAACTAACACACAAAAAAAGCATCAAAAAACAAGCTAAAAAACTTACGTAAAACTAAAAGCCCACAAGCCTTAAACAAGTTTTGCAAATAACTCCAAACTTCCTAGCCTAGTCTATAAGAAAGAATCAAAAACAGTATTAATTATAACAACCTCCTCAGTAAAATGTCACACAACAACAAAGTTCAAGACAAAAAACACCAAAAGGTCCCTGAAGAAAAGCAAGAAAGAAACGACAGATAGAATAACCACTCTATGGGTAAAAATAAAGCTCAACATGAATACCTTGCCGAAGACTTGGGTGATTATGCTGATATCTGCAAGAACGTAAACAAGAACTTCTTGAACAAAAATTCTTGAGGATAAAAGTTCCAATTTTCGTCTACTGACTCTCCTTTGAAGAAGGAAATAACAAAAAGCAACTAACTCTCTCTTAAGAGAGCTTGCTGACCCCGAGTGAGAGGCAGGATGAAAATATCATACTAAAACAAATGCGGCAAGCATTCCTGAGCAATCCTAAAAAAATTGCATTAATAACAACAAACTTATTCATTATGATTTCTGATAACTCAGAAATTTCTACTTTAATTGACCTATCTAAATATATATAAATAAATACTCATAATTATATTTAACAAAAAAAAAATATAAACATTATTAATCAATAAAAAATCAACAACAAAAATAAACAATTATTTGATTATTATGTATGTATTTTATATTTTATTCCTATATTCATTTTTAATTTTCACCAATATTCAATTCATTCATTTATCTTCTAAATAATTTTTTTATTCAATAAATACAAATTTTACAAACCTTCATCATTTTAATCCAAACAAATCCTTGAAAGAAACAATTAATTAAAAATAGATATTTCTTAAAACTCAAAATTTTACTGCTTTTACTAATAATCTATCTAAATTTATTCATCTTTAAATAAATACAAAGCTTTTCATATTTACTGTTAAAAAAGCATCGAGTTCATAAAAAATATGCCTTTGTTAGTATGTAATAAAATTTGAATTAATTCTTTAAATTTATAATAAATACAAAATAAAGTAGCATTTTTTTATCTCTATATAGATAAATTAATATTAAATTAAAAAGAGTTTTTAATATAAAAAAATTAAATATTAAATTGTAAGAAAAGCTTTATCTTTTTAATTATTTATTAGTTTATTCTTATGATTTTGATTTTTTGTTTATACTTAGTAGATATTCAATTATGCTCAACATTAATTTCTACTTTATCATTTATTAATTAAAATTAGCTAGATCAATAATATATAATACAATCAGAAAAAAAGTTTCTTGGTTTTAGATAAATAAAGATGTTTGGTAATTTAGTAAAAATATTCTAAAATAAAAACATCAAAAGAAACTAATTATGAAAGGAGAATACTTTTTACAAATAGCATTAATTATATTGGTTTATTTTCATAATAGTTAGTAAGTTGGTAGAAAATTAGAAATTTTAAAAAGAAATCTTCACCTAAAGTGTAATAAATATACTAAAATAAAATATCTTGAGATAAACAAATCACTACGATGAAAATAAAAAAGAAAAATTAACAAATCAGAAAAAGGTACAAAATAAATTTTGAAATTTTAGATATCTAATTAACTAGCTATTTTAAATCTGTGAAATAGTCAGTAAATAAATTAGAATTTTTTAATTGTATTAATATATTTTATACACTATCGCAATAAAATTATCAATACAAAAAAAATAATTGAATAAATTGGTAATAAATGATAAAAAAATAAATTAAAGTAATCTAAAAAATAATTGAATTAATTTATGTAAAAACAAAAGCTAAACATATAAGTGTTTATGAAAAATACTAACAGTGATTAAATTAATTATAGTGTGATTAATACAAATTAATAATTTTCAAAACTTTGGCTTAATATTGAAGTTTTCAAGTTGCTTTTTGAGCTCATAGATAGACTCCCTATAGTCCTAAATAAGCTATCTGAATCCTAAAATATTAAATTAAAATTAGAATATATATTAATATTTATAATTAATTAGTTATTTTACTAGGAGGAGCTACAGTGTGATGGTTAATTCTGAATTAAAGTTTGTTTTCATCAGATAAATCAAAAGTTATTCCTCTTTTAAAAGCTTCAACATAATTATCATAGATTTACTAAGATTGAGTTTCATGATAAGGATAAAGATATGCTACTATTTGCTAAGCCTTAATTTAAACATTGTTAATTGTTTAATTTGGGATTTTGTATACTATTTCAACATACTAGTAGTCATATTGTTTCTTAACACTTGCTTTAATATTGTTAGCTATTGGTCTATCTGTTATTATTTTATTTTAAATGTAAAATTAATACCTCAAGTCTTATAAAACTTATATTAAAATAATTTTGTAGTTTATTTTTTATAAAATCTGATTTTTCAAATTAAAAGAGATAAAAAAGCTAAAAATAATTTTTATTAGATTCTTATTATTCACATTAAATGATAATTAGAGCTTAAAAATAATAAAGTAATTAATAGATTTTTTCAATCAATAAATTTACAATATTCTAATGAGCATGGACATTTATACTAAACTGATGGTGTAACAAGTGGTTTATAGCAACCTATATGGATTGGATGCTAGCATGAATCAATTATAATTACATCTGTATCAGATATATTTTATGAACAGGATAGAATTTTAGAAGCAAATTACTCATCATCAACAGGATACAAGGATTTTTAACAGGCAATACAAGTATCTTGTATTTAACTTTTTTCAGCAGGTTTCAGCTTTTTGTATTCAGTCATAATTAAAAACTCGAAGTAATCAAAGAAAGTGGCTTACCAAGGAGTGATTTCAAGTATTTTTTTTGCTTTTTAGTCATAAGATTTGAAGATATCTTCATGCTAGTTGATAATTTCTTGAAGAATTTTGTTATTTTAAATATTTTCTTGCTCTAAATTAATCAGATAAACTCTTTCAATTATCTGAATGCCTTTAGGAAGAATTACTACTATATATTCAGATTTATAAATAGGTTAATTTCTTTTAATTAATTCATTAATTTTGTTGAAAGCATCTTCATAAGTCTTTTCTTATCTAACTTATTCAAAGTGTTGAGGGTATTTTTGCTATACAAAATTCAAAAGCTCTATTAATTTTTATTATGGGGTTTAGATAACTTAATTAAAGTTCTAATTATCATCATCATCGCTATCAGGTTAATAATTAGGATAGTTTTAGTTTCTATGATGATAGTTATCATCGTCATCATCATCGGAATCTTACTATCTCTATTTTGGCATACCTCTATTTTAATAACCTCCTCCTCTAGGATGATGATCATATCCACCTCCATATCCATGCATTCTTCCTCCTCTCATCATATCACCTCCAAAATCTCCGAACCCCATCATTCCAAATTTATGATTTCTAGCTTTATTTTCACTGTCAATTCTTTCTTACTCCTTCTTTACTGCAGCTATAGCCGAAGGTGATTCTTTTTCATAGATTTTGAAGTATTCTTCCAAATCTGCATCATTTAAGTTCACTATTTTAAGTTAAAATTATTATTTTAAAAAATTACAGAATAATTTATTTTTTTTTAAGATCAAAACAAGTTGAATTTTTTTTAAGTTAAAAGAATAAAAACCTCCAATAAAATCTGAGGCACAGCTTGATTGATTTCTGCTTACTTTATTACAAATAGCTAGTACATTTTCTTTAAGATTTTAAAAGTTATCTTCAAAGATTTAGGCAGGTTTTAGATCTTTATAATATGAGTTATAATCTTTTGTGAGGGCATCTTTTAGCTATAAAAATTGATTTTCTAATTCATCAAGTTAAAATTTAAGCAAATCTGTCTTGCTTGATGCACCTATTTTAAGGAATAAATTGGCATGACCTATGAAGAGCAAAAGATCTATTTTTATTAAAAATAATTTATTAAGATGCGTGTGGGTGTGTGTGTTTATAGTTTCTCTTTTTACCTTCTAATACATCTAAAGAAGAATGAACAAAGTTTAATTCTGATTCATATTTTCCTTTTTCAGATACAAACTTCAAAGTATTTTGGAGATAAGCAGATATTTTTCTCTTTGCAACTTTGACATAAAGTAAATTATCTTTGCAAGCAGTAAAAGTGTTCAATAATGGTAAGATATAATTAATCACTACAGGTAATTCAACTTACTTTTAGCTGCTCTTTTTACTTTCAATTTCTTCTTCCATCATAGATTCTTTAGTTTCTTCTTATTAAACGCACTTGCAAGGATACAATTATTTACAATCCTTACAAAAAACACCCTCGCAGAATGGGCATTGTTGAAGTTTAGGGTTATCTTATTTTGGGACTAAAAGTTTAACACATCCGTTTGGGCAAAAGTTTGAAGAAAATGAGTAGCTGTTTGACTATGATGAAGATTTCATTTTGTTAGCATAGAAATGTTCCTTCTCTTTTAAATTCCTAATTTAAGCTTATTCTTATTCCAGCTTATTGAAAATTTTGACAGTGCTGCATTTTAAAGGTTCATGAGCATTACTACCACACTATATTTTATAATTTTTATGTCAATAATTTTAAAAATAAAATGAATTAATTAATGTGTTGCTATATTCTTAAGTTCCAAATAAATATACAAGTCATTCCTTAATTTGATTAAATCTGATTTATTTATTAATTAATTAATTTCCCATCAGAAAAAAAGAAGAAGTTAAATTATTGAATATCTTTCTGATATTTAAAAAAGTGTCTATTCATAAAAGCCTCACATTTAAAAACAAAACTTGTTTTATTTATTCCTTAAATTTAATACCTCAAAACCTCTTTGTTTAATCAGAGAGTTAAGAGCATAAAGGATTTGTTTTAAACATAATAAATATTATGATCAATAAATTAATTCTTACTGAGCTGCAAAATAATGTTCTACATTAACAACGCATACTCTTAGCTGACTATTTGAGAGAAAGCTAATCAATTTAAACAATCATGTACTAGCAATCACTGGAAGGGCATCTAATGATCTTTATTAATTTATCAAATAATTAATTAGATGAGGATTAAAATAGTTATTTTTTACATAATCAGCTATTTTCAAAGCATCATCTTCTAAGAACTTGCAATATTCTTTGAATGCTTATTCGTCTAATAACTTCTTGAAATCTTTAAAACCGAACCTTTCTTTGCAAGAAATGAAAGGGCATTTACAGCATACTCTGTTTTCATCTTCCTACTGCTTAAATTACTCTGTTATGTAATTTACTGCGCATGAGACACAATAGCGATGATTACATTCAAGATTAAAAGCAGTTTAGTCCAATTCCTTTTGGCATTCCAAGCAAGTCTAATTTTAAAAAAATAATTTTACTTAATTGTTTGATACCTAAAAATAATTTTCATAATCATAATAAAGCCAAGTAAAATGTAAAAACTAATAAAGAAATTTAAGATATTTATCTATGATTCACTCAATATAGTAATAGCTTTTGTTAATAGTTATTGCAAAGATAACAAATATTAGTTTCAAAGGTGCTACAAAATCTTTTTATTTAACCTTTAAAATCTCTTCCATATAAATTAATTCAATCAATGTATATAGAAGAAATGATTATTTTTCTAATTAATGCTTGCTTTATCTTTTAAATATCTGATTTTATTTATATATTATATTGATTTTGATCGGGAAAGCGAAAAATCAAATAGTAGCATATAGAAAATTTGTAGATATCAGTTATCAAATAGCTCAACTCAAACAAAAATATAACTCTTTTACGCTCTTATTTTTATTTTCACTTGCTTCCTTGGTCTCACTAAAGTATATATCATCCATGATCTTATGAGGAATATTTTAAGTATCTTGCACATTGTATTTGCATGCTTTAAGCAAAAAGAGTGCTCTTCCGCTAGAAATGCCTTATTCGTTTTAGACAGCTTCAATAGATTACTCAATTCTGTTAATAATCTCATTCTTCAAAACGAATTCGACATTCTTATGAGTGGCAACGCTGCTTTATTCTTTTTTATTAAAATTTTAATTATTTTATGGAATTATATGTCGATACTTTTTATGAAAATTTTGCTTAGACATAAATCAATTGGCTTAAATCAAACTTTATATTGAACCCATAATTATACTTTAAATAGTTACTTTTAATTAACTATGCAGGTAATTCGACATCATCATTATGATCTTCTTCAATATTTCCTCC
This sequence comes from Tetrahymena malaccensis 436, assembly GCA_000231845.2. Lineage (NCBI taxonomy): Eukaryota > Ciliophora > Oligohymenophorea > Hymenostomatida > Tetrahymenidae > Tetrahymena > Tetrahymena malaccensis. Next base: position 555 of record JH720161.1, on the reverse strand, counting down.
ATCATCATAATATTCTTCATCACCTTCATAGTATCCATCGTCGTTATAGTCCTCTCCGTCGCTCATTTCACACTGTTTGATGCTTTTATTTTTAATTAGATTTAGTTAATTACTTATATATTTTTTGTATCCTTTTTTATTGATTGATTTAATGTTATTTAGTTAGCTAACTCTCTTAACAAATCTCCTAATTAAATTAAAGTAAAGCAATGTATTACTTATTATTTTATTTGATCTTTTCCCTTGTAATAAATTTTCTGATCTCTTCTTAATCTTAATCATTTTTCAAACAAAGAAATAAACCATTTAAAAAATAAAAATTCTATCAAAATTTATCAGTTTTTGCTTAATTACTCTTCTTGTTAATTATACATATCTAAGATACAATTTCTATTTAAAAGGATATCTTCTCATAGTTAATTAATCATTTTTTATCTTAAATTCTACTATAATTAAACATAATATAAATTATTTTCTACTTTTTTATATATCCCTAAAAATAATAAATTATTTAATTACTGTTTTGGGGTTGGGGTTGGGGTTGGGGTTGGGGTT
>AFXY02001934.1:0-102868 GCA_000231845.2 Tetrahymena malaccensis 436 | reverse complement strand
ATTAAGTTTATTTGCTTCGAACAAAAAAAATTTATTTATATTATTTTAATATTTACTAAATTTCTATTTTGATAAAATATGCTTTCTTTATATTTATAGGATTTTGCAAAATGATCGAATAATGACATAATTAATTATTATGAATTTGAAAGTAATAGCAAATATTTATGAGTTAAATAAAGATGAATTATTTATTAGATATTTATTTAAATTTTTTAGATTGGGAGTTTTCTCTTAAATAAAAATTTAAATGTCAGAGAAGGAAAATAAAAAATATAATTAATTAGTTAATAAAAAAAATTAAAGAAGAAAAAAGTAAATAAAAGATATGTAAAATAGAAATATTGTAAATAAATAAGTTTTTAACGCAATTATCAAAAGCTGCCGATTCCATAAGTTTTTAAACAACCCATAAAAAGTTATAATAATTCTATTTTAATTAGTATCATACATGCTTTTAAGTATGAGGCATTATCAAAAAATAATTGAACATTTTTTATTTTCCAAATGAGCATATTTAAACAAATAATTTAAAAATTATTATATTATATTAAATAAAATTATAGTAGCCTTAAAAGTATATGAGAAATGATAAGTTAGATGCTGATCTTCACTAGGGAATTTAAAAGATAAAATAATATACTAAAAATTAAAAGAAACAATTATTGTAAAAAAAATATTAAAATAATTTGAAAAAAAATATAAATAAATAAATAAATAAAAAGAAATTAAATAAATAAACAAAAATATAGATAAAATAAATAAATTATCAAAAAGAAAGAGCAAATAAATAATTAATAAAAATAAATAATATTTAAAATAAAAGACATAATGTCTCTAATATACCATATTTTTTTTCATCAAATAAAATTTTTTTTAGAATTTAAATTTTTAAAATATAAATATTTAATATCTTTTTTTAATTAGGCTACTCTGGTAATAATCTCAAATATAGTTTTAAAGAATTTTTTAATTGGTTATTTTAAATAAAATTTGACTTTTTTGTTAAAGATAAGTATATTTTTCTTTTCTTTTTTTGAAATTTTCATTTATTTTGATAAAATAATTTTCTCAAATACATATACACCAAAATATCAATAAATTTCCTCTATTTATTAAATTTAAGAACAATTTTTTTATACTTTTTTAATTAGTTGAGTATTTTAAATAACATTTTACTTATAAAATTCAAAAATATATTTAAGAGTCTCTTCTTTTTTTTTTCACATTTTAAAATATTTAAAAAAATAATTTATTTCAAACAAATACGATCGATAATATATTGCTATTTACCAGATTTATTAGCTATTTTTTTAATTGATTAGATATTTTAAATAATAATTTGCTTATTTTTAGAGATTAGGAAATTTTAAGTATATACTTGCATTTAAAAAAAATTTTAAATATATAATTTCAAATAAATATGTGTATATAAATCTCAATAAGATTTATTAGATTTAAATTCATTATTCAAATTTTGTTTATAAAAATATTAAATTTTAACGTATTAAAGAAATGAATTAATTAAATAATCAATATATAAAAGAAAATATGCACCATCAACCTAAAAAGTTAACTATTGTTGAACCTAACACTTACAGGTTAGCTCCATCATTTAATATAAATAATAGTTAAATTAGGGCATAGCACACAAGATCCCAAAGCAATTTTCTTTCAAGCAGAACTTCTCCTTAAGGAAGGACAGAAAATAAACAAGATCATTCTCCTATTTAAACTACTAGGATCAATGAAAAAAAAATTCCATAGTTAAAAACTTAAAATAGTTTAAGATCGATTCTTAAAAGATAATTTAATACATAAAATGTAGCTTAAAATAATTAAGTTAGCTATTCTAATGTGGAAAAACAAAAAATTATCACATCGTTGCTTTAGGATAACTCTATGAATCATCTCAAAAATTAAATGCTAAAAATTGCTATTAATCAAAGCTAAATAATGAATAAATAACCATCTGCTTTAGTTAAAAATGAATGTGGTTCATAAGCTTGCTTATAAAAAATATCAATTCAAAATACCGCAAATGGAACGAATAAAAAAAGTAGTGAAAATTTGTCATCTAATTTGAGCTTTTGTTCTACTAGAAACCCTGTTCCTAATACAAAAGATGCTCTTTTTAAAAGCTTACTAAGAAAAAATAGTGCTATAATTCCTACTACAACATAATAGGTCAGCTAAAATTTTAACTCTTTTGCTATTGGACAAAGAAGTAATTCTTCTTTGGCTAAAGATTTTGATAACAAAGAAAATTAACCATTAAAGGTTACTACTTTGTAGAAAGGCTAAGATATGAATTCAAAATAAGTTCTATAAAACAAAGGGAATAACAAATTTTCCCTAAATTCTATGAAATAGCAAAAGTCGACTGAAAGAATAAATGTTTCAAACAAAGATTTAAATTAAAAACAAAATCTATAAAACTAAGAGAATAACAACTTTTCTTTAAACTTTATTAAATAGTAAAAGTCAACTGAAAACATCAATCTTTCTAACAGATAAGACACTAAAATATCTATTTAATAAAATTAATAGCAAATAAATATTTAGCAATCGAAAAAATTAGAGAAATCAAAATCTCAACCAAAAAGCAAATTCCCATAATATTTTTAGATAAATTTATCAGAATATATTAAACAGAGCAATAAGTAAATAGAAACAAAATCAACAATAAATATTAATTAAATGTTAAAAGAAAAGTCACAATTAGAAAGCTAAAAAATATAAATATCTCACAATATCCATAAATAAGAGGAATCTAGTAATTAGTCTAAGCTATCTAACCCATCTTGGTAATAATTAAATGCTTAGTTTAATTAATCATCAAACACTCATAGTATTGAATTTCTAGATAATGTAGGAGATCATGATAATTTATATAGAATATCTACTGTTAAAGACACAGAAAATAGCATGCTGCATGATTTTAGATTAGAAAAAAATTATATTTTTTTAAGCTGAGCATTTCAATTATTTAATAAATAAAAAATTTATTTTATATTAAAGTTAATTTTTATTTTGTAATATATTAAATAGTCTTTTTTAATTGTTTAGAAAAATTTTTTTTTAACAAATTTATACAATAAATTTTATTTTGAATTTGTAAAAAAAATATCATTTTATCCAAAAATTATTTTTTTTTTTAAATAAAAATTATCATCATAAGTCCAAATTTATATGATTTAATTCAAACTATTACTTATTTTACAATTTAGTTAACAGAATTTATTTTAGACAAAATATTTCGAATTTAGAAATTGATTTTGTTTGAAAAATATTAATTTACTTTAAAGCTTAAAGAATTAATGATTAGAATTTTACTATCTAATTGATTATATAAAATTACGAAAAGGTAACAATCATACTTTGCAAAGCTCAAAAGATAAAAAATTATTTTACTCTTTTTTAATAAAAAATGATATATAAAACATTAAAAACATTTGTTAAAGTTTTATTTAAATAATTAAAGAATGGAGAATCTAATGAAATTATTATAATCAATATGATCAATTGCATTTAAATATCAATTAAAAGTAATAAAATATTTATAAACAAACTAATAAACGAGTGATTTTTATTGTAAAATTGATGATATTTGAATTGATTCATTTTTAATTTTATATTTATAAATTAAGTTTACATTAAATAAATTATGGCATAAAAACAAATAATTCTTTTAAAAATTCAATTTTTCTTTTATTTTAAACAGAGTGGATCCTTTTTATGATATTAATCCGTTTTTAAATTTACGATTGTTCATAGTATTTTATATTTAATTTTAAGTAGCACACAAGCAAGGGTTATATTATTTTTTAATGCTTTTAATTTTTTTTCTTTGAAGTAAGAGAAGGATTTAAAAATTCTAATAATTTTTACAAAGATTGAAAAAATAAAAACAAATGAAAAAATATTTAATTATATTCATAGCTTGCTGCGTTGCAGTAAATTGTTAAACATTTAATTATAATGAAGAGGTAGCAAAAGATTTAGCTGGCTTTGCTATCTTAGCTTATTGCAATTTTAATGGTGTATTTCAAAATAATTGTGGATTTCCATGCTTAAGGTCACCTCAAGGTTTTGTAGATTACTATTTTCTAAAAAGCTAATAGATGGATATTTAAGGGATTATAGGGTATGCCCCAGACCACAACGCAATTATACTAACCTTCAGAGGAACGATGATATAATATTTTGGAAATATAATTAGAGATTTACAATTTGATAAAGTACCATTCCCTAATTGCACTATTTCTAACTGCTAAGTGCATAAAGGTTTTTTTTAATCATTTAATGACTTGAAAGATTAGGCAAGATACTAATTAAATATATATAAAAATAAATACCCTAACTCTAAAGTAATTCAATTTTTACTATATGAAATATAAATCAGCATTCAATATAAAATTCTTATTTTTATTTATAAAAGGTTTATATTACAGGGCATTCTCTTGGTGCAGCCATAGCTACTATTGCTGTACCATATGTTTATCAATGGATTGGAAATAGATAAATAGATGCAGTTTATACATTTGAGTCACCTAGAGTAGGCAATAAAGCTTTTTCTGATTGGTTTACTTAATAAAACTTTGCAATTTTATATGGTAGAATAACACACCATAACGATCCGGTTGTGTAAAACCCAACGAGTTGGTGGCCTTTGTATTTCTACCATACTTATTAGGAAGTTTATTACTCAGATTTTAGTAAACCATATAATTTATGCTATAATCCAGAGGATACAAAATGTGGAGCTTAGTAAAACTATTTTGCACTTGATATCAACGACCACATGAATTTATTTGGTTGGAGTCTCTCATAGGCTGGATCCCTTTGCTAAATTTGAATTTAACTTAATATATAAAAAAATTATAGGATGAAATAATTATTTTATAAATAATCTATTTTGTTAAGAATAAAATATAAAAATTTTTAATTAATTTAAAAAATGAAAAATAATTAAATTAATATTTGAGAGGAATTTTTCCATGTTAATTAAAAGTTTTAATATATTTTTATCAGTTTCATCAAAAAGAGGATATTTCAACATTATGAATGAACATCTTTTTTTAACTAATAAGAAGTTTATTAGAACATAGATTTTCAATATGCAAATAATAAAATTATACAATAATTTAAATAATATTGAAACTAATTTTGTTTGAAAATTCATTTTTATAAGTAATTTAAAAAATCTGTCAATAGAAATTCCTTACAATTAAGATTTCAAATACTCAAATTAAAAATAATAAAATTAAGATTTTAAATGTTTTTCCTATATTGTTTAATAAATTTAAACAGATATTATTATTATTTTTATATTAAATGCATTTCTTCAATCTAAAAATGGAGATTTTATCATAAAAAATAACTATGAAAAATTTTTTTGTGAGTAATTGCTGGTTTAAACAAGTACTCAAAACAAAAAATTATTAAATTAATATATAATTTCAATAGTATTGGATGGAATTTTGCTTGAAAATATCAATATTTTTTAATGATTAATTTAAAATATATCAATAACTATTTCTTAAAATTTAGATTTTAAAAATTTATTAAAGTAAATAGTTAATAGTTTCAATGTCTTTTTCCATATATTTAATACATTTTTTACATTTTATAGTTCTTTATTTTGAGTATATTTGTCATAATAAAGTGATTTTTTGCATAAATATTAAAATCATTTTTTTTTCAAATTATGAGTTGAAATAAGTCTAAGTTATAATTAAGCAAATAATATTAAAATTATGTTATAGTTTAATTAATATTGAATGAAATATTGTTTGATAATATCAGTATTTTTATTTAATGATTTGTTATATATATTTTTTAGAACAGAATCATTTTTTAAACTATTAAAAATTTAATATATCATAAACAATTACTATAATGAAGAAGCTAAATTAAAAAGTTACAAACCTTTAGGATTTATAAAATAAAAATGAAATGAATTAAGAGTTCAAAAGCAAAAATACTTCTAAAGAAGGTTAAAATATCTTCAAAGATAGTTTATAAGAATACAAGTCAATAATTGAATTCAATAACACTATGAGAGAAGTATTATTAGTTATTTCTATTCATATTTTGATCATTTTTCTAATTATATTTTTTAATTTCTCCAATTAGAAATAGTTTGTTTTAGATGGAACCAAAAAAGACTTTGAATTACCTTAGTACGATATGTTAAAGGATAAATATTTGTCGCATTATTTTATTAGCGATTTGAGGAGTAATTAGCTTGTTTAATCAGGTTTACTTAGTAAGTAAGTCATTATGGTCAATTCTTCTACTTATCTTTTTTAAATAAATAACTTAAGAAAGCAACGGTACAAGTGAGTATTTGACTAGACAATAATCATGTAATGAAAATAGAATTGCTTAAAGTAAATTTAATTGTTTAAGTAGTTCTTAACAGCTGAGTAAAGAGTGCAAAGTTGTTATATTTATTGTTTATTCTAACATTTTAGAAACGTTTCTTTTTTATAATAGGTTTATATAGATAAGTATTTAAAAAAGCCTGAAAATTATTAAGCGTAAAAAGTAAAAAACTTAAAAATAGAAACAAACTAAGACTAGAAGGCCTTACCTATAATATTATCTAATAGCTCTACTTAATCAACTAATAGTTGTAGTTATGCATAAAAAAGAAATTAGATAATTAGTTTAAGATTTAAGCAAAACTAACGAAATGATAATAAAAGTATACTAAATAGCAGCAAACTTAATAGTAAAGTTCTGAGTTAGAAAGGTAGTTCTAAAAATTTTTTTTAAATATCTCCAATACCTAAATAAAAACATGATGATCGAGAAGAAAAATAGAAATTAAGCAAAACACATATTGATGAATCTGAACAGAAAGAAGTTACAAATTCAAAAGAAATTAACTAAAATAGAATATAAGAAAATAATTAAAAACCTTTAATTAATAATGATGATAAGCTGGCTGATTTACCATATAAGTAAAATGAATAATAAAATGAGATCAATACAAATAAATAATTGTAATAAAAAGACTTAACTTAAAGTGATAAATTTAAGCAAAACTATACATCTCATAGGAAGTTTATTCTAAAACCGGTTTAGTAAAAAATGAGTGTTTAATAGGCCGTAAACTAAAAAGTTACAGATAAAATTTAAGATAAAAATAATGAGAAAGAAATATTTTATAGCCAGAATGAATTGAAGCTGACAGAATAGTAACATGCAAAAGTGGTTGAAGTTTACAATAAAGAATATTCAAAAAAGTAAAAGAATATTTCTTAACAGAGTATATAAAGGCTTTATAATTCAAATTAACCAAAAAAGCAAAGGGTGAAAGAGAATAATGTCATTTAGACGCTTTCGAAAACTGAATTCTTGGAATTTCTCAAATAAAATAACGAAAAAATAAGGTAAAGAAACAAAGAAGCCTCTTCGAGGATAGGATCCAAAAGATACCTATAGTCAGAAGAAGACTTAGATAAAAAAAGTATGAAAATAAATTCAAAGGGAAATATCTCCTCGATACCTTCATGCCATTAAATTAAAATCGAACCCCAGACAGCATAAATATCTCATGATAATTAAAAATAATAAGATGAAAATTGAAAATGTTATTGAAATAAAAATTTTTAAGCAACTTTTTGGATAATTAATCTCTAAATATTGTTTTCATTTACTTAGAAGTTTTTACAAATAAATTTTTTGATTAATTAAAATATAATTTTGTTTTCATCTCTATATACTAGAATCAATTTATTAAGGAGGTGAGAATAAAAATAATAAAAGACTCTTTATTTTATTTAAATCAAATAGTCGATTAGTCATATAAACCCGCATTCTTGAGAAATTAATAATTTTGTATTAAGATTTTTATAATTTAAACATCTCAAGTGATAGATAATACTCATAAATTTTTTCTTACATTTTGTTAAGCTCAAATTTTTTCAAATAGGATTTGATAAAAAAATATTAAATGGTATCAAGTGAATGATAAATTATTTTTCTGTCAAACAAAGATAGTTTTTGAAATGAATTAAATAATTTAACGAATTAAATCTATTTGTTCATCAGTTTTTTTTGCTTGTAAAGTAAAAATAAAAAAATTCTAATGGTTTTCTTCTTCATGAGAAAAGAAATAAATTAAAAATAAGAATTAAAAAAATAGAGGGAACAAACGTTTTATATGGTAAGATGAGATTAAAATAATCTTTTCTATTTTAAAGAAAATGATAAAAAAATAATTAGCTTTTCAAAAAATTAATAAGTGAGGCTGCGTTTTTATGGACAGGGTAAATGTGAATAAAAAAAATTTTTATGAGTAAAAAATAAAAACAAATAAAATTAGATTCAAAGATAGCCTTATTTCATATCATTTGAATTAATTATAAGTAGTAGTAGCACTTTGAAAGTTAAAATCAAAGAAAAAAATAGTAAATTGATTGATTGACTCATAAATTAAATAAATAAATAATTAGGAGTAGTTAGAAACTGAAAGACCAGCAACGCAACAGCTTGTTATTTATTTATTTGATTGTTTAATAATTTGCTAACATATCAAAAACAATCACATAAGCAGAGCGAGTTTTGATAAACTTGTAAAAAAAAAATAATCTAAAAAAAGCGAGCAAATTAATTATTATCAAATTATAAAACAAAATCTAAATCAATCATTTAATTGTTAATACCCACACATTTTGAATACAAATATTAGATTATTAAAAATAATTTGATAAAAACCAAAGCAAATTCAAAGCATTTTAAATTCTTTTTCATAAAAAAGTTAAAAAATCAAAACAAAAAATTCATTCAAAGTGCTATTTTAATATTAACAAGTCTCTTTGTATCAAAAACATTAAAAAACAATCAATCTAAAAAAACAAACAAACAAATAAATAAACAAACAAACAAAAACTACGGAGACTAACCTGGAACCTCCTAGAGCTTGGTTTTTTTAAAATCTCAACTTAATAAACAGACTGAAAAATACTTAAAAAGGATTGTATATAAAAGCTCATATAAAGATGAGGCCTTATTAAGAAAAGAAATTTAGTACTGAAAGCATACCTAGTGATTAATTGAATTACTCGTTATTCAGTAATCTTAATGCTAATTGCGCTAATATAACTTAGAATACTTCACCAATTTCGTCTGATACAACAAAGGATATGACTGTTCCAATCAACCCAGCGGCTGTTTCATCATCACAGTTTTTAGCTGATGTTAGTATCCTCCAAGATTAGATAATTACAGAGGCACTTGCTGCAGCCATAACTTAGACTATTATGCCAAATATAAGCATAAATCTTTAAGGTATATTTATTTACATTAACTAATATTTCTATATATATTTTAATATATTTTTATACAAATGCCTTATCAATAAATACCTCGTTCATAAAATGAAAAAAAACATTTCATTGAAAATATTACTTTTTGGGTAATAAGTTTTTAATATCACGGGTAATATATCGTTTCACTCACTTTGTAATATTATTGCTATTTCTATGCCTTTTCTTCAGTAAAAAGTGCATAAAAATAATAATTTAAACCAAAGTAGGAATATGGGAATCCTACCATTCAAAAAAGGATAAAAATTTATTTCTTTATTCATTTAATGAATAAACCCTATTAGGTGTCTTGATGGGGTATATCAATTTAACCTTATTTAAAGGGTATCCCGCATTTGACCAGAACACCAATTACGAAGAAGAGTACCAAAGAGCATTTGTGATGAACGAAATTATGATAAAGAAGCTTGCTTAGTATTGCGAAGAAATTAATATTATAAGCGAACGCGCTAAGAGACTCCAAGAAATATTTGAGCAAAAATTAATGAAAGTAAAACTTTTTAAAAATATTTTTAATAATACTAAGTTTTATGTTAAATGGTTTATCTCACTTCTTTATGTGCCTAAGTTTATTTAAAAGACACACTAGAAGCTCTATCTATCTATATCTTATTCAAATTTATTTATTCTTTAAGTTGTTCCCTAATTTTTTATTGATTATTAACCATTTTAAAAAGGTAAACCACAGCTTTTCCGCTCATGATCTTAGCAGACCTCTTGAGCCACTATCTCAATAAAATTTATCTGCATTCAACAAGCCATATAGTTAAGAAGCACTCTCATTTTCAAATAATAACTTCAATCCTAAAAAATACAAAGTGAAGAACTCCTAAGGTAATGATGAAAATCATACACTACAAAGAAAGCTCCTACCTGAGTCTCTTACAAATAACAATATTAATAAAATAGGAATTTCTAGAAAAGTAAATGAAGACTGTGAAGACCCAGTCTCATTCTCTGAATTAAATGCTAATTCTGAAAACTATACATAGAATGAAAAAAATAGACCAAAGAAACTCCGTCGATGCGCAGCTGATATTGAAAAAAATTATGAGGTAAATTTTATGAATATTAAATTCAAAAACCACAAAAAAATTGTACATTTACAAAAAATTTACTAACTTTCACATTAATAAGAATTAACCTGATAACTAAATGGTTTAAATTTAACTGCATCTCAAAGTATTGCCTATATAAACTATAAAATGGAATTAAAAATAGTATTTTGTTAAGTCTCTCTTTGTTTTTACCTTTATTGCTTTTGATATTGATAAAAGCAGTCTATTTTAATTAAGATCAATAATCTTAAAAACAAAATTAAATTTTTGACTCGACAAAGTAATTTTCGTATTCTCTACCAATAAGTAGTTCTTTTATAATTCCTTTCTTAATATCCACAAACACAAAACGAAATTTACATTATTGGATTTACATAATTTATTACCTCCTACTTAATATTGGATATTTTTATTGAAAGCTGTTAAAATTTTGTGAATATAAATTTTCATTAATTCATTTATATTCCAAATTAGATATCTTAAGATTTTACATTTGTTCTTTTTATTCTTCTACTTTGAAATTAGTTTTTGAATTAAATTTGAATTGAATATTTAATAATAATTTAATTAATAAGAATTTTAATTAAATAATTAATTTAGTGTCCCTATGAAGAGTGCAAGAAAGCATATGGATCAGAAGTTTCACTTAATCTCCATATTAAAATAAAGCACAATGGAGGTAACAAAACTGAAAGAGAAAAATTGGCAGTAAAAAATTTCAATACTTAGCAATAATTTTTTAATCAAATTAATTTAAAACAGAAACAGATGTTTTTAGCTAAAATAAATGGCAAACAAGTACCAGAAGCCTCATTAAATTTACCTCCTGGGTTTTTAGAGGTATTTATAGATTATTTTTTGTTTATATTTGATTAATTAAATTTTATTTTAATAAAGTAATATAAGGATGGACTTAAAAAAGTCAACAGATCCCGCGATGGACCTTACTCTTCAAATAATTTAAGAGTAAGTTAATAAAATATATTGATACATTAGAATTCTAAATCAGATACTCAAATAAAAATTGAGTGAACTTTCTAACCAAACCAACATATTATTAAACTAAATGTAAATAAATAAATAGCCAAAATATATTATAGAAACTAAAAAATAACTAATAACCAAAATTTATAATTAAATTAAAAATTGATAATATTATCAAAACCTAAAATCTATCAAAACCTATTCTAATTTAAGATAGCTCAAGCCATAGCAAAATATTTATTAAGTTGAATTAAAATCTTAATCTCTTGTATAATTTATTAGAGATGGCTAGCTACATAACTACCTCCTTACCTGCATGCAAACATGCATGCCAGTTGAACTTCTCTCTTTTATAAAAAATTAATAACTTAAAAAATATTTAAAATAATATTAAATCAAAATAAAAAATGAAATATTAATTAAAACTTTAATGATCTATCGTCATATACATAAATATTTATATACTTAATTATTTGTACATATTCTAATTTTAGATATTTATGAGCTTACTAAATTCAAAACCTTTTTTTATGGCCTTTCAATTTTTGAAGAATTTTATTTGATTGTTCTTATTTCAATTTTTTAAGGACATACCTTTTTTATAAAAGGTCTCTAAAATGATGAATATTTATTTATTTACTTACCAAAAGAAATTAATTGTAAAAGTAATTAAAATTAAATAAATTTTAAAGGCAATACTTATTTACATTTATTTAAGAAGTTGTAAAGAAAAAACAATACATATTTATTAAATATGAAGAAAATAAATTATAAAAGTATAAGTTAAGTGCCGAAAATCAATTCATAAGATTTTTTAGAAGATGAGAACAGCTAAAACGTATAAATAATTAAATAAAAAGATTCAAGTTAAGTGGAAACAAAGAAGAATTTGAATACTTTACCATAATTGATGAGAGAAAAGGATCCAGTTTGGTAATAAGCTTAAAAAGATAATTTATTACAAAATACTTAAGGAGAAGAAGAAGACTCTTTGTTTCTCTAGACAAAAAGAAAAAGCAATCAAAATATTATTTAGGACACGTAGAATTAAATAAATAGAATTCAAAAATCTAGATCTTCATCAAAAAGGTCAAATAGAAGTCATTCTATGAGCATTAAAAGTAGACTTAAAGAAGATGACTCTCCTTTATAAAATGGATTAGATTAAAATTTGCTAGCAGCACAAACACCTGTAAATAAAAATAAACACTCAGATTAAATAAGCTCTACTACTAATTAAATTGAAGGATAGAGTTTACAATATTCAAAAAGAAATGGCACTATATTACTTTCCACTCAACAAAAAGATGATGAAAATAATATTGTTTCTCCTTTGGATAAACAAAAGGAATAGCAGAACTTAAACACTACCAAAGTTTTTAAATAGTCATCTATTTAGTAAGCTAATAATAAGTAACTTTAAAGAAACGGAAAGTCATTTATAAATTCACCTTCTATTAAGAATAATAAAAATATTCAGAGAGTCTTTGCTTCAAATATATATCAAAATTAGACTAATTTAGGTGAGATTTCAGATATTTTAGAGTCTTAGTAAATTACCAGTAGAAAATGGAGTTTCATAGGTCGTTATTTAAAACTTTTAAAAGTTAAAAACAAGTTTTTAGATTTAATAAATCATAAATAGATAACAGATGTGGAGAGAGGTTTTGTTATGGATTAATCAGATGGATTTTACTCTGCATAAAAAAAATAAATACAAAGCAAATCATTATTAAATAGAATACTCACTTTCACGTTTCACCCTGCTAAAGCCTTGACTATCTCCATTAAAATTGGTATGCTGTTAGTCACTTTTTACAATTTGTTATTTGTACCTCTCATCATTGGCTTTTAACTAAGTATGGAGTCAAGTATTGTATTACTTTAACAGATAAGTGGGATATTCTATCTTTTTGAAATTTTTTTAAATTTTAGAATACCGATTTATGTTAAGGGTGAAATTTAAACAGACCTTTGGGTAATTGCAAAGGATTATTTAAATTTTAACTTTTTATTAGATTTAATTAGTGTAATTGGGTGTGCTTTAGGTACTATAAATACTTACTTTACCTTATTTACTTTGGTAAGAATAACAAATTTATTTACCTACACAAATTACGTTAATAACCACTTTTATTTTGCTGAAAGATTCTACAAAACATGGACTCTTACTAGGCTGATAATTTTTATTGTTTTTATGGCTCATATTTTTGCATGCATTTTTCACTTTATCGGTCTGCAACATCTAAACGACAATAATTTTAAAAGCTGGCTCTAAAACTACAATATATAAAACGAGGTATGGTATATAAGATATAACTACTCTTTATATTACTCATTTATAACTATGATCACAATCGGATATGGTGATATAGCCCCTTAAAATTCTCATGAAAGAATAGCTTGCATAGTATTTGCTCTTACTTCAAGCATAATATTTTCATTTTCTATAAACACTATTGGAAATATTTTCTAAGATTACTTTAACAAATTTTAGTATTAGCTTTAGATGAGATATAATGCTATTAAATTTTTAAGTTCAAGATAGATTGATAAAAATTTACAACTTAGAATTCTTAAATATATTGAATATATCCATGAAATAGATAGAGAATCACCTGAAAAAGGATTATAAATTATGAATTAAGTATCTGAAGAACTAAAAACATAAGTATTTTAAGAATATTATGGTAAAATTTTATAGTAAAATAAGTATTTTTCGTTGAATTATAGCAAATCTACTATACTCAAACTATCTCTTCATATTAAGGAAAAGATGTTTGCTCCTGGAGAGATTTTATTTGAGTAAGGAGACTAAGATGAACGACTTTATTACATAATCAAGGGTGAATGTGAATTTTATCTGAAAAGCAAAGAGGGTTCAAAAAATTTCTTATAACTTACTTTGTTTTAGTAGACTAATTAGTAATTTTTTGGCTATAAAGGATTTATTTCAGGTATTCCTAGAGAACTCAGCTGTAGATCTAAAAATGTAAGCCACGTTTTTTATATTCAAAGGGAAGACTTTATTAACATACTCTAATAAGATCCATAAGATTATGAACAATTTTGCAAAATAAAAGATGAGTTTTTATTTTACACAAATTCTTTGGGAGAATTATGCTTTGCTTGTAAAAATTTTGGGCATACTCTGACTTAGTGCAATAGAATTCATTATGTCAAAAATAGTTCACTTTTAATATAAAAGTACAATTACAGTGGATAGCAAAAAAGAAAGCCACATTAAAGAAGAATCGATAAATATAAATCTGTGTTGGAAATAAATAATGTGAATTTTTAAGTATTGAATTACAAAAAAAATTTAATTATTGATGTTGTTAAAGAGGATATTAATGGCTAAATTGTAGATTAGTACGTTTAGTATTTGTAATAACAAGCTATCGATAAAGTGTAGGAGTTTTTCCCTTATTTAGAATTTTAAGAGGAAGGAGTTGTTCTAAAAAATTAAAGTGACTAAGAACATAGCGAAAGTGATTTAAACACTGAATCAGATGAAAGCAATACTGATACTGGAGAAGAAAATGATAAAAAGCAAAAAATGAATTCTATTTAAGAAATGATAGAAGACAATTTAAGCTAATAAAACACTAAAAAATTTTCTAACAATGAAAACAAATCTAAAAGATAAAAGTCGTTTAAGAGTAAATCAAAAGGAAATAAATACAACAATCATTTAACTCTTAGTAAGTAGAATTCATTATAGAATTAAAATTAATTATCACATCTAAGCATATAAGATGAAAAAAGCAATTCAATTAATAATAAAAAAGAAGAAGAAAATAAATCACTAAGCATCCATGATGATTATTTTGATAAATCAAATTCAGATAATTAAGAAAAAATGCTAATAAATAATAGCATTGACAGCATAAATTAAGAAATTATGAAAAATTAAAAATAAGAATAATAATTATCCTAGTTTTAATATTATGAATAAAATTATGTAAACATAAATAACTTAAATGGAATAGTGGAGGATGATTTTAATTCTTAGTAAAACTAACTATTAATTGTATCTCCTGATAATAATCAAATAACTGACTAAACTAGCAATATTTTAATTAATGATGATAAATCATCTTTAGATTCTTCAAGCAGTTCAATAAAGGATTAACAGAGAATATAAAATTATTATAAATAATTTAAGCAGTAGTAATCAGAAAAAACTATTTCTAAAGAAGCTCATGATATTAAAACAAATAAAAGAATGACTCAAATAAATGTAATTAAAGTTAGAAATAAATAAACCTCTTAAAACCAAAATCAAAGACTTGAAGAAGGAGTAGATTTAAGTAGCAAATATTTACCTACTAAAATTAGCTAAAAAAATAAAATTAAATCAAGCCTAAAAAACTGCCCTCCAAATAATCACAGATTAACTAAAAAAGATTTTTCTGATTTAACAACTTAAATTAATAATTAAGGGTTGACCTTTATCTCTAAATTTACTTCTACAAAAGGATTTGATTTGACCCCAATAGAAAAAAGATTTTCTTAAATTCCAATATTAAAATCTATTAACTACAGCACTAAAGAAAATTTGATGATATAAAAAAGAAGCTTATGTTAAGATATGTAGAATTCTTAGTAATCTAATTATGTTTTATAGAAAATATCGAGATAATCAAATCCTTAAAATGCTCATTCTAAATTTTATTCACAAAGAGACCCAGAATAAAATAACTAATCAAGTATGAAGAACTGTAAATCATTTGCTGATATTTCTGAGTTTATTCAAGACTAAGATAAAAGCAACAAAGAAAGATTTTCAAGATAATAAGATAAAAATACATCTAAATATTTTTTGCAATAAAAATTTACCAATCAATTAAAAGATCTTTACATTTTTGATTTTGAGACTTTAAAAGAATATAAAAATTACTTCCCTTACAATAATGCTTCTGTAGTTTGCAAATGTCTAAGCAAGTAGAATACAAATAATCTAATATCTTAAAAAAAATTAAATAACAAAGAAGTTTAGCGCGCACTTTCAAAGTTTAATGTTTGAATTCAAAATAAGTTTTCAAAAAGTAAAGCAAATAAAGTATATAAACGCCTTAATTTTTAGATAAAATTATATAACTAAAAATATTTTTTTTATCAATCATAAACTTTTAATGTAAATTTATTTTATTTAAGTAATAAATATATTTAAAAATTATCATGATCAAAATACTTAATTTCATAAAGAAAAAAACATTTAATACTTAAGAATAATAATAAAATGTCAGTGATGATGAATTATTTGTCAATATCAAATAAAATTAATTAAAAACCCATCATTACATAATAAAAAACTAAATATAAATAATTTAACTGATTCGATGCTAAATATATTTCACCCTTTAAATACTTATATAAAATATATATTTAAAAACCTCTGAAATTATAATTATTTTAAATCCTTTTTAAAATATATAATTTAATGATATTTTATGCCTTCTTGCTTATTTATCACTAAATTAAAAAAGTTTTTTCTTAAACAAGGATTTTTATTACAAAATGATATGTATGATACTTTTTATCAAAAATTTATTTGAAGCTTTATATATTCTATAACTTATGATTAATATTTATTTGTTGATATTTGGTAAAAATTTTTTATATTTTATCAGTCTTATTAAGCAAGTAAAGGATTATTAACATTCATAAAATCAAAAGAATTATTCGCAAACAAATCTTAATTCAAATTTTCTTCTTCATCAAATTTGCTTATTTTTTAGAAATGAAAGGAGGTTTTTATGGAATAAGTTAGAGTAATTCAACAAAATCTTTAAATGATCCAATTTTATCAAGACATGGTTCATCAAGTTCTTTAAATTAATAACATAGTAATGAATTTGATGTTTAAAAAATCCCATAGTAAACTCTTGATACAATAGAAAAAATGTAATAATTGCGTAATAAATTTCCATATCTAAAAAGCTCATACAATGTATTTAAAAATTAATTTAAAAGTAAATTATTTATATAATATAATTATAAATTAAATAAAGAGTTCACGGAATAATTCTTCAGGATATTTGTTAGGATATACGAATGTTTAAGCTAGTGAAAAGTAAATTACTTAAGGGATATAATCTCAGAGAAATTCATCATTAAATATGCAAACAAATTAAAATGAAAATAATAAAAATGGAGATGAAGTAAAATAGCTACACAAAAGAAAAAAGCCACTTTCAATAGATTTTAATGCAATATATAAAATTAATTAAGATAAAATACTTCCTGAGATGCAAGAAACAAAAAGTGTAATGGTTGATTATTAAAATTTTCGAGGTTCTACATCTACTAAAGTATGAAATACATAAAACTTAAATATTTTTCTTTTGATAAATTTTAATATTTAAAATAATTAGAACTTGAGAGATAAAAAAGCATTTGATTTTTAATAAAACCAATCTCTTTTAAACCTGCCAGAGATATAATCTCTACCCAAAAATTTAGTTAAAAATTTCTAGATTTCTTAGTTATTAAGGAAAGTTGGTGAACATCAATAAGAATTTTAAATAAATTCTCCTCACTATATGTCTCGATAATCAAGTAGATATCAATCTTATACTACTTCTTTTTATCCTTCAAAGAAAAAGAAGGAGAAAATTGACATATCATTCTTAAGAGTGGATTTCTTTCAGTCAGATGATTCATATTTAATTAAGCTTCCAAAAATTTAATTAATTTAAGTAATATTTACTATTATAAATATGCTAAGAAGAATTTATAAATTTTTTAATGTTGTTAAGATATCCAATTTGGAAAGCTTTGATGAATATCAAGTCTTTGATGAAGACCCATTGAAAATTTTATAAAAGGAGAATGTAAGAGCACATTCTAAGTGGTCAGATTTGAATGGAAATTTTGAATGGCTCGAATGCCAAGTTAAATCATACAACCCAGAAACGAAAAAATTTATGATCAGATGGATAAGAAATCATTAAGAAAAGGAAGTAAAAGAATTAAACTAAAAACTCAATTCTAAGTTGATTAATCTCAATTAAAATTATATCTAAAAAGGTATCTAGACTAAATTTAATTTTCGAAAATGAAACTATTGAATAAGGGGAGATGAGATATAAAAAAGCTAAGGAAAAAAGGGATTAGCTAATACATATACTTTAAATGAGACAATCCACTGAAAGCTAAGATGGGCCTATGTTATAATATTAAAAAGATGTTATGAAAAGAATATTTGAAAAGTAAAAAAATACTTAAATCTCTTTTGCTTTATCTAAACTTTTCAACAATTATTTTAAGAATATTCACATTTGAAAGAATGAGAAGATAAGCTCAAAGATATGAAAGTGAAATTATCAATGAAATACTATACGAGTATAAATTCAATATGATTAAATTCATATATGACATCAGTAAAATTTAAAGTATAGAAGAATACTATTAGATGTAAATTTTACTTAGTATTTTTTTGTTATTTACTTTCTTTTAAATTTGAAATTCATAGAAATTTTCCTCATAGAGAAATAGCCATTAGATGCACACGCCAAGTTTCAATAGATAAATAAATAGAATGTTAGAATTTGAGTTAGGAAGAATATAAAAATATTGTTAATAAATTAGACAAAAATACGATAGCAATAAAATATGTTACAAAAACGTAAATTTAAAAAAGAGTTAAAATATTTGAAGATTTAAGCTAAACTTAAGAGGGAAACTAAGAATAAGAGAAAAAAGAACTACAGAGTGGTAATGCTACACCAAAAACACCAAACAGACAAAACTTTGGTTTTATAACTTCTGCTGAATAATAAAAATCCTCTATACTTTAAGGAGGAAAGCAAAATTCAAAAGAAACCACAAGATATATTCTTGTAAAAGAAACTAAGTTTAATTATGAACTATCTAGTACATCTCATGTTGATTATTTGTAATAATTGTTAAAAAATGATATGGTTTTATCTGTCGATAAAAAATATGATGTAGTAAGAATAGTTCTTCCTATGGTACTTTTCAAAATTTATTTTTTACTTTATATAACATAAATTAATAAATAATAGGTTGTTAGATTTATTAAGCATATTAATGATCATAGAATTTTTAAATTTATTTCATACACAAAAAATTCATATAAAGACGATGCTCTGATTGAATTTAAAAGTATTTTTATTTTTAAATTAAAATTTAAAATAATTAATGTATTATGAATGAAAAGATATGCAAGCTGACATCTCAAAAGAAATAAAAAAGATAATAAGAGTTTTAGATAAAATTTAAGTAAGGTTTTTTTATTAATTAACTCTTCATCGTTTAATTTATTTATAATATGTAAAGTAAGCTGTTGAAGAAATGAATTTAGATAATAGAAAGTAATACTATATATAATATATTGATCATAAATAGGCTGATGAGTAAAAAGAAAAGGTTCTTGAAAGAGTTGTTAGCATGTAATTATTTCATTTAAAACATAAAATAAATATTTATTAATTTATTTTTAATTAAAATTGTTAGAGTTAATTCATTAGTGTATAGCAATTTAAATTTAACAGTAGAATAGTCATTTTTGGCTTTACTTCAAAACATGGAAACATATTACAGTATTCTTCCTTTTGAAACTATTTATGAACCCGTTTTAAAAGCAATTTATCCTGAATTTTATGAGAAACGTATATAGCAAAGAATAAAGCTGAGAATTTTAGTAAATTTAAATATTAGAAGTTTTTTTACAAAAGGTATTTTTAATAGGAAAATAAAAATAAAGTTGAGGTTTCTGATTAAGATAAGAGAAATTTGCCAATTAAATCATTATAAGTATTTTATTTAATTTGACAATAAATTTAACATAAATATGAAAAAAAAATAAAATAGTCTATAACTAACTAAGAATAGTTTAATTAATAGATTGAGAGTGATAAATTTAGCAGAAAGGTAAACCAGTTAAAAATTAATTTCTAGTATAGATAATTTAGATTAATTGTAAATAATTAATTAGAGTTTTAAAAAATCTTACAGACATTTAGAAGTAGATGAAAACAATTAAAATAGATCTCTAAAAAATATTTAGTCTTATAGATTTACAAGCAGGACAACTCATCAACTATTTTTGGATGAAGAAAATGAAACTTTATGCAATGGAAGTAAAGAAAACCATTTGATGAGAGATTCTAAGATTATATTTTATTTATATTAATCATAAATGGATATTCTTTTAACAGGTAAAGTTAAGATATTAATATACTTAATCATCAAGAATTGTTTATAAAAATTCAGATTATAATCTTCACATGAAATACTTAGATTTAAACAAGCTCAAATTAAAACCTATTTTTACTTTTAGAGTTAAAATTTTATCAGAAAAAATATCTACTGAGAAAAAAATAATTCATAACATAAAAAAGAGCATTTAAATAAATAAAGCAGATAATAAACAATAATTTGAAAACATATTGGATATATAAAGAGGGAAGCTTTATGAATATAAAATATTATAAATGAGGGATATTTTCGATGAATGTGCTAAAAGAAACTTTAGTGAGTGTGATTTATCGGATTTATAGAATATAGATGTAAACTAAAGATTATTTGTTTGGAAGCTTATTTGTTAAAATTAAAAATTTTTATCAGAAAAAAGGTGTAATCTATAAAAGACTTGGTTGGTTTAACTTAAGTGAATTCTTATTTTAAACTGAGCCTTCACTAGAAACTTTTGAAAATGAATTTAAAAATATATTTTAAATGGGAATAAGATAAATATAGCAGCTTAAGCTTATTTAAAAGGAGGAGACAATCTACGAAAATGAAAAAGAAAAAATTCCAAACTATTTTAATTAGAAAGAACTTTACTCGTACTATGAAAAATATGCTAATAGAATCGAAGAATTTTTGATTTGGTCAGTTTATGGAATATATTCGTTTATGGCTATTCTTTTGAAATTTGAGTTTTATTTTTTATTTTCATCAAAATTTGAGCCTTATTTACAAAATGAGCTTAATCAAAATGTAAAATTAATTAATTTTACGTCTTTTACTTTTAATAAATATTTTACTATAGTCTCTCACTAACTTTTTTGAGGAAATTGAAAGAATGCAAAGAGATAGAGATTTTGTAAAAATCAATATACCTAATTATGTTAATTTAGGAGTTATTCTGCTAGATGTGTAAAAGTTCAAAGTAGATCTAATTTCAGAAATCGATTCTAAAATAAAAGTTGCGAAGGTACTTCTTTAGTAAAAATGCGAAGATACAATAAATCTAATCGATAAATTAAATGAAGAAATGCATAAAACATTAGATGTTGATCCAGTATCTATATCTGAATTTATAACTATGAATATTTATTTGTAAGGAGAAAATATCTAAAGACATTTCTTAAAATTTGAAGAGAGTATGGATATTATAAATGTGATTGTTGAAAAATTAGAAAAAGAATAGATTGAAATAAGTTCATATATAGGATAAAAGCTTATGCTCCCTTCAATGCTAAAAGCGTTATACGATTTAAAAGTAAATTATTTTTTTCAGTAGTTATTTACATTTATTAAATATTTATTTGATAGAGTAAAAAAGAATAAAAGCAGAGAGAAATGAAGATAAAGTTTTAGAAAATGCATTCAGATAAGAAGAATGCAATATCTTAAGAAATAGATTAAATAGAAATAGAAATTTTTGAATTTAAGAAACTAAATGATATTTCGAATTCGTTTGCTAATGCTTTACATGTAGATACCATAAAGTCGAGGCTTGAACTCCTGGCTTAGAAGGTAGAAGATGTAGAATATGAGTAGAGCCATTTTTAAATTTTTGATGAAGATCCTCTACCCATACAAGATATTATATAAGATTTTGATTATTACTACAAACTCTGGAAGTTCTCTAGTGATTGGAAATATGTATACATTTTTTTAATTAACTTAATAAATAATTAAAAAAATTATAATAGAAAAAAGAAAACTGGCTCAGTAAACCTTTAGTTTTTCATACATAAAATTCTTTGAACTAAAATGATATGAAAGAAATTGCTTAAACACTTGAATAAGGTATGGCCGTGCTAAAAGAAGTAGGAGATTATTTTGAAAAGTATAATCATGATTTGCTTTAAGTATGTGATGATTTAGAAAATTAAATATCTGAATTTGAAAATGTATTAGATCTTCTTAACCAAGTGAGAGATGAAGCATTTAAAATTGAGCATTGGATTGTAAAAGATATAAACATGAGTTATTATTAAAATAATTTTTTATTATTTTATACAAACAGAAAATATTTGAGGTTATGTACCCTGATAACGAAGCCAAAAAATAATAAATTAGACAATAAGGTTTAAATAATTAACTAACTTTAGACATTCTCCTCAAAGATGACATCCTTGGTAGTTTAGCTTATGTAGAAAAGATTTCAGGGGTAAGCATTTTATAATTTACAATTAGTGAAATGTATTATATTTTTTAAATTTTAGTAAGCTAGAAAAGAACACTAAGTTCACCAGAGCATATTAAATATGGAAAATGAACTCAAAGATATAAAATTTATTATTGTAGACTATCATGGTATATTGATGATTAAAGATATTCAAAAGATAGTATCTCTATTGAGGTCTCAGTTTTTTTAAATTGAAGACATGATTAAGAATAAAAACTACCACAAAGAAGATTTTGCAATTAAACTTACTGACCTAGAATTTGTAATTAAAAACAGTAGAAAAACTATTAAAGACATTTCTAGAATTTAAAATATGTTAATTTAATACTACCCTATTTTTAAGTTTAAAAAGAATTTAAACTATCTAAAAGAGTTTAATCTTTTGTTCAATAGATCTAAGGATTCCTTAATACCCATAGTTGAAGAGCTCTCAAAGAGAGGAATGAGCTATTTTATAAACATATTTATTAAAAATGAAGATGAAAAAATTTACTAAGAATAATTTAAATGTAAAATATTTAATAATTTAGTTTTTTTATTAATTTTTTTTATTTTTTCATTCAATAGAAAAGTTTAAAGCAATCATTTAAATGCTAGAAAAAATCGGTAATAATATTTAACTTGTCATTAAGCATGTTCGCTCTAGTAATAGTCGTTATTTTTTTATGAGCAATCACTAGATCTTGCACTTATGCTCTTTGGTACTATCTCCACTAGTATTTATTTAACACTTGTACTTTAATTTGTTATTTAATTATTTTTTTTATGATTATAATAACAGGAATTTATGAGATTTTTGACTTAAGTCTTTCCTGGGATTATAGATTTTAAGATAGCAGTTTCAAAAGAAAACGATAAAGGATTAGGAGAAGAATATAGAATAACGTCTATAATAAACGAATACAAGGAAGAAATTAAATTAGATAAGTATAAAATACTTCATTCATTGCAAGAATGGGATGACCCTCCAACCTTTACAGTGATTAGAGAAATAGAACTTTTTTAATAGAAATACATAAAACAATAAATTTCATAATTTTTTATTCCTATGGTATCTAACTCCTATAACTACACTATCCTTTGGAATTTTATAACTTCAAAATAAACTATTTTTCAAGTAAATTTTTTAAATTAACTAGCATTATCCAAATAAATTGATAAAACATAATTAAATTAGGTCCTTTTTGTTATAAATGATATTATATTCTATCATGATTTATCTATGATTATTTACTTACAAACTGAACCCAGTAAAGACACTATTTAAAATTTAATTGTCTTGAGAGATACAATTTAAAATCAACTCAAAGTTTTAGTCTAAGGTGTAGTTGTATCTATGAAGCAAGGTGTAATCAAAGAACAGTTTACCTAAGCTTCATAGTTTATCCTTTAAATAAGATACCATCTAGACATTATTAATTACTTTTTAGAAAATTAAGTATTTACTATTGATCAGTTCGAATATCTGATTTTACCAAAAGTAAATTTTTGTTTTTGGACATACAAAATTATATTCTTTTTTATAGATAACTTTAGATATGCCTAAGGGATTAGTTAAAGCAAATATAGGAGATATAATGAAAAAGACTAAAGAAAATGTTATATATTAGATTAGTACTTATGAGAATATAAGTGAAATGCCTCCTATCTCTAAATCAAGTGATTATTTGTAAGAATTTTAGGGAAAAGAATTCAATATTTCTATGATATCTTTAAATTATAAAATGAATTACTAATATGAAATTATTCCCATCCTTTAAGGATACGTGTTTACTCCATGTACAAATAAGATTTTCGTCAAAATAGCATCTGCCTTTTGTAGTTAGCTTGGATCACTAATAGTTGGACCTGAAGCTTCAGGTAAGCTTGAATGTGTTAAAGCTTTGTGTTTCTATTTAGCAAAACCTCTCTTTATTTGGGAATTTGATAGTAGCCAAAAGTACGACAGTGTTAATTAAATTCTAACAGGTGTCTCTTCAGGAGGATATTGGCTATATATTAAAAACTTATAAAATTGTTCTTCAGGAATTTTAAGTACCTTGGCTCAAATTGTTTTTCTAATTAGAAAATCAGTAAATTAAAAGTTTAGTAAAAAAAGTATTAATTTTTATTTTAATAGTTAGTGACTGGATAAAAAAGCTTTTAATTGATAAATCAGAGCTATGTTATTTAAGACAATTGCTGCATATTAGGAGGATTTAACATAAGGTAAGATACCCTCTTAAATTAAATAAAGTTTGAGGAGCTGCCAAAGGGTATTTTAGAAAATTTTAGATGTATAAATGTCATTTAACCAAATCATGAAGTTATTATTAAGTAATACTTTTTATTATTGGGATTTGATGATATCGAAAGAAATGTATTCAAAATGCAACTCTTTTTAGAGTACATTTCTACATATTATAACAGCTAAATACTATCAGTAAAAGATAACATAGATAAAGAAGATATAAGTAGATTGAGAGTGTATAATAATTTTTCAATCAATTAAATTGTGAATCTGAAGAGTCTAATGCTGATACTTAGGTACAGTTAAGATCTGCTTACTCAAAAAAAAGGAGATGTATTCTCAGACCCTACAAGCATCCTATAATCAGCAATTGAGAATTACTTTAAGTAATTGTTTGAAACTGAAAATAATTATTTACATTATTTTAAATTTAAGGTGCTCCCTAACAGAAGATTAATTCAAGGTGGTTATCTAATCATTCAAAAAAATATTCGATAACAGCAAAGATGAATTTTCATATAAAGCTTTATTTTCAAAAGCATATGAGTCTACTTAAGAAAAAATAAGTTAATGGTTGAATGAAAGAAATGTCAAAATAAATGATAAAATTAATGAATATATTTAAATAATGTTACCTTTAAGTATACACAACCAAAGATTCTTATTATATGGATAGCCTGGTAAACAAAAAAGCTTCTTAATAAAGCTTCTGGCGTTTATCAGCTCAAGATACTAGAGTAAAGAACTATATTTAAAAAAGATTTTTATGCTAAAAAATTTATTTTAATTAGGAAAAAATTTCTTTTTGAACTGGATCAAAGTTGATGGTGTTAAAGAAAATAAGCTGATAGGTGGATATGATGACAATGGTATTATATTATTTTAATTCAGTGTAGAGTAGAAATTTTAAATTATTTTATTTAGGATAATGGAGTGATGGTATATTAATATAAATGATGAATGCTATAAGAAATTATGAATCTGCAGAAAATTAAGATTTTAGAGATATTATGAATTTTGAGAGACATTTTTGTTCATAATTGGCTGATCAATTTGGTAAGAATCCTATGTCATAAGTTAAATAAAAAAAGGCCTAAGTAGAAATTAAAAGAACTTTTAAAAAGAGAGGTACATATACAAGTTAAAATTCTTTGACAAAAAAAACTACATCATACACTGATATAAAATCTGAAGAAAAAAAACCAACATTAACAGATATATAAGATGTAAAGTCAAATACAGGCAGCAGTATATCTAATATACAAAAATCATAGGTAGGATCTATGGTTGTAGATGAAAGTAAAAAAACTCATTCTAGTTTAATCAATGAAAATGAGGTAATAAAGGAAGAAGCTGAAAATGAAGTTGATGACAAAGAGGTGACTGAAGTTACACTTAATGACTGGTTTATTTTAGATATATCTTCTTCAATGAATGAAAAACCTTATGTCCACACTGTTGATAAGCTATTAAAGGGTATACATACTAACACCTTCAGTCTTTCTAACCAAGGATTATTTAGAATTCCTAAATAGCTTTACTTTGTTGTTGAAATGGAAAGTCTGAAGGAGCTAAACCCTGAAAGTATCACTAGTAATTTTCTTATATGTGCTGAAGAAGATGTTTTTAATATTTAAGAAGAGTTTGAAAGCTGGGTTTCTTTAAAAAAATCTTAGAATAAGTTTTATCATAAATTGTAAGGATTACTTAAGTGGCTCTTTACATTTTTCTTCTAAGAATCGATGAATTACTTTTCCAACTAATTAGCCTATAAAAAAGTAAATTAAAAAATAATAATTTAAGTATGACGAAAATTATTTATTAACTTTTAAATCAAATAGGACATGATATTCAAGCTTTCAGACAAAGGTTTTCTAAAAAATTTCTTAAATTACTTAGAAATATTCCTTAATGAGTTTAGAAAGTATGAAATATCATGTGGAGAACTAGATTGGAACGAAGCCTAAGACTCTTAGCCATTATAAACAATCTAAAGCTACACCTCACCATAATAGCAAGCTAATTAAGTTAACAACAACAATAACACCTCACAAAGTAATCATGTTATTTCCCCCACAGTAACTGATAAAAACTTAAATTTTGCCAAAACGGGATTTTCGTAAGCTGTAGTAGCTTAGAATGTACCAAAACTTAATTTAAGAAGGCTTAAAAAAAGGTAAGATTCTGTGATATAGACTTAATCAATATAATCTGAAGATGAAGATGAATCAATAAAAGTAAATAAATAATTAAAAATATTATTATTGTTTAAATCTATTTTTATTAAATCTAATTAAAATAGAGACTCAAGTAAAATAACAATGAGTAAAGAGTTTGTGTAACTGTTGAAGCTATATTTATCTTCAACTTAATTTGGGGTATCGGGATTTCTTTAAGAGATGAAATCAAACCAAAATTTGAAATTTTTCTTTAAGAGTAAAGCTAATTATACGTTAAATATAGAACTGAAATAACACAAATAAAGTCAACTGCCAGTTCATATCCGTTTGCATAAAATATATGGAGCTATCTTTAATACTAAAAAAGGCAGAATAGTAAATTTTCTATATTTGACATGTATTATGACATCACGAAAAACAAATGGCAATCATGGAAATCTTTTTAAATAGACGAATCTTCATTGATTAGTTGTGATTTCTATTCAAATTATCTTGAGTCATAAGAAATTATTCGTTTAAATCCAGCTGCTATTGATGTCATTTAAAATAAGTTAGATACAGATTAGCCTAACTACTATATTCCTGACTAAACTATTTATATCGAGACAATATCTTCAAAAATAGCCAATTTCTTCACCACCTTCGCATTAGCTTATGAAAAACCATTTATCTTGAGCGGATAAACACAAAATGGAGTTAGTTCATACACAAAATGGAAGGTAAATTTACATTTATTTTTAGCTTAATTGATTTTCAAGTAAAAAAATATAGATGAAAGCTATGATAGAAAAGCAATCAATTTAAGGGATATACATATGCCTATCGAAAAAAACCTAAGTACATCACTTTCAGAAAAAAGTAGAAATTAACCTCATTGAAAAGACCCATAACACTCTTATGCCAACTAATAATAATAAAGCTGTTGTATTTATTGATGACTTGAATCTTTGTACAAGGTAATTTAATATTTTTTTTGATAATAATTAAATAAGATTTTATTTATATCAATTAATATTTATATTTAAGTGGACCTTCTACTTTAGGCGCCCTCAGATATTTCTAAGAACATGGAGGATGGTTTTCAAATTCTTAAAACAGGTATTTTAAATTAGACAGAGTTACATTTTGTTGTATGCATTCTCATTCTTCTAATATAAATTCTAATATTTTTCAATCTGTCCCTATAACATATTTGTCAAAGCAAATGGTTGCTGTCATCCCTAAATACAGTGAATAAGAATTAATTACCATATTTTCTACTCACAGTGGAATTATAACTTCATCTAACCTGAATCCTTAGTTGGTGAATATTTTAAAAGTAAACAAATTATATTTTTTAAAATTACTTAACTCAATTTTTAAATAGACTTTTTATGGTGTTATAGCTCTGAGCTTGCTAAACAACTACTTGGAAATAAAGAGTATTGAAAATTAATTTGGAGCTAACTTAAGTTTAAAAAAAGGTTTAGAAATAGTAAAGAATCTTAACTTTTTTGAGTTTTTAACAGAGAACAAAAAGAATATTAATCCTTAATTGCTTTACAGATCTTTAGTTTTCCTAATTAACCAATATTTTTCTAGCGAGTTTATTCATAATCTTTCAACACTAAAAGACAGATTAAAGGCTGCTGAGTATTTTAAAAGATAAAAGCTAGAATCACAGCTTGATCTCTCATACTCCTCAGATGAATCTAATAAAATTTATAATGCGTAACTTGACATTTAAAATATAAAAACATTTGTAAACTTTGCTGATAACAAAACAAAAAAAGAAGAAACTTAAGAAGATTAAGGTAAATTTAAATTAAATATTCTATAGATTTAAATATTTTTTACAATATTTATTAATTCAGATGAAGAATATCATTTTGAGATTCAAAAAATAAAAGAAGGTTTGATCTCAAACTACAACGAAATCTAAAAATTAAGAATTGAATTTGAAGAGAGAAAACCTATTACGTTTGAATAGCACATCATGAATTTCTTTGAAGATGTTGAAAAATAAATGGAATTAATTAACAAACAAAAATTAACCTCATAAAAAGTTGAAACTTCTTTTTTAAAAGTTGATTCCCAACCTACTAATTAACCAATGAGAATATCATTAAGAATTAATGATATTTAAGAGAATTAGTATCAAATTATTACTAACGATGATTAAAATAACTAAGTAACTAAAATTTGTGATTAAGATGATGAAAAATCTAATCTTAAAGGTGCAAATTATTTAAATATACCTTTATAGAATATGCATAATAATAGTTTTAAATCAGAATAAAAATTATTAGGAAGTGAATTAAAAATTTAAGAATAGAATTACTCAAACTTAAATACATAAGTATTGAAAAAAGCAATAAGTAGCACCTCTATATTCTCTCCAACCTAATAGAATAGATTTGATTAAATAGGAAATTGGACACCAAACTAAACTAGTAGATAAATAAATTATACATAACTTGAGGACTTTTAAAAATAGCTTGATGAATTGAACAGTTAATCCGAAAGAGATTAATAGAATGTTTAAGAAGATATATTAACAGCTCATGTACAATAGAAAGTAAGAGAAATGACATTTATGTTTGATGATCTGAATACAATACCTGATTAGTTTATAGTTGAACTTACGAAATGCATTTAAGGAGATATTTAAATAGATCAAGAAGCTTCATTTAATATGCTAAACCATCGTAATGACATTCTTTTTTTCAATAATGAGCTGATGTAAACTAATTAGAATTACAACAGCTCCAACAAGAGAGATTAAGGTGTACCTTCATCTGTTCCTTAAAAATTAAAACAAAATAGGATGAGCATTTATTCTAATATCTTTAGTTCGAAGATAGAAAATTAGAAATAAGGAAACGCCAATAAAATTTATTTTAATTTTGATGTAACTGTAAAAGATGACTAAGCCTCATCTCAGCAAATTTAAATTCCTTTCTCAGAATAATTATTAGAAGATGATGATGTAAAGTAGTTTTGCTTCGTAACTAAGAAAAAGGAAATAGACATTTTCAATCACATTTTAGAACTCTTTAAGCTTTATAGTGAAAAAAAAGAAAATAGATTCCTGATGGATGACTTTTTATTACGTGAGAGCAATTTGGAATGTTTATTTTATCATACTATTAAAATGCTTCATCTATTTTAGATTTCTTCCTATCACATATTTTTGAATAGCTTACTTAGAAAATAGAGTGCATTAAGCATAATTCATTTCATCAGCTACATACTAAGCTACTAATTTTTTTCAATAGATCTTTATTAAGTATAATAAAATATCAATGTAGAAAATAAAGATTAAAGTAAGAGTAAAAAGGAAAATAAATAATAAAGTTAGAAAGATGAACAATCTTAAGAATAAAATACATCAGATTTAAAAGAAATATTTTTAAATAAATTATATGAAGTCATGTAGAATTTATTTTAAGCTCCATAAAAAGACTAAGACTAAAATTCTTCAACTTAACAAATACCATCATAGCCATAAACTCAAAGAGGAGTCGTTATCAATTAAGAAAAGCCTTCTCTATAACTCTAAAATTAATTCACACAGCAATACAGTTAATCAAATTAATTGGAGTTACAATAAGGAAAAAATAGTCTTATAGCTCCTACTTTTGAAATAGGCTTTTAGAACTAAAATTCCAATATTTAAGGCTAAAATCAGCATTCTAATCAATAAAATGATGAACCTATAATATTCTTTATCAATATTAGTTAAGATACATTAGCTCATGAAGAAACAATGAAAAGCGTTCAAGAAATTCTTGATATTATTCATTCAATTACTAATGAATGTGAAATCTTAAGTATACTTACTAAATCTAAGGTCGATAAATTGATATCTGAAATCTGGAAATTAGATATTCAACATGCCAATCTGACTTACCACCACTTGTATATTCTCATAAGTAAAAAAATGGCCAAAAGAATTAAGTTTGTATTAAATCAGGAACCAAAGGTAAATAGGCAACATATGTATTACATTCATAATTAATCTCTATTTAAAAACTTCACTAAATATACTCTGTACAATATAAGCCAAGAAAATAACGAGTAAAGCATTTCATAAAAATGCTTTACTTCACTTACTCAAGAGTTAGTTAAATCTAATATTTCCAAATTCAAAAACTCAATTATATCCTTTACTTATCCTTTCGAATCACAAGTATCTTAAGTCTATGAAGAATAATTTTTCTAAAACATACACAGAACATACGAAGAAACATGTTCTCTTTTCTTCCTACTATATAATATACTAAGCTCTCTATTAAGGTAAAATATATTAACTGTAACTTATATAAAATGTTAGTAATTCCTTTTCCAAAATTAAAAGAAAAAAAATTAAGCAAGCATAAGAATCTGGTAGTTTTAGTACTTTGATGCTAGTTATGTTAGATAAGTAAATGCAATTTGAAGAAGAGATAAAAAATTTAGAAGACTAGTATGTTCAAATTGTAGAAAAAAGAGAACAAGTTGAAATTACTATAGCTAAAGCAACTGAACAACATAAATTGCTTTAAAAATAAATTGAAGGTTGATTCTTTATTCAATTTTATCACTATTTAACAATTTAATTACAAAAAGTAACTTCAAAATTTTAACTAAATAAATTTTAATAAAAAGAATTTCTTGTTGAAGAAAAAAGAATCTAAGAATAGATAGATAAAGTCATTAAGAATGATCAATAAGTGTTAAAGACACTCAATTTACTTGCAGGTCCTATTAAAGAATTAAATGATATGAAGCTAGATAGGTATAAAGAATAAGTAATTTATTTATTAATTAATTAATTATTGTTTTCATTAATTAGTGTTTCAAATGTGTCTCAAAAATTTTATTGATTTTAATTAATAGATTGACTCTTAAAAATTTATAGCTCATAAACCCTTAAATTCATATATGGTAGTATTCTTTATTATGTTTAACAAAATTTTACCTGAAGAACACAAAATTGAGTTGAGCTAAATCGAAAATGACATAGAATCAACAAAAAAGCACGCTCAACTATTTAATGCAAACGAAATTCATAACTAACACTTTTACAAACAATAATTTGCAAATGTAATTGACGACTACAAAGTCATAAAAAATATAGTAACGAGTTTTAATGAAAAACTGGTAATTCAAAAAATTTATTATTAGGATTTACATATTCAGAATTTCTTAATGAAAAAAATAGTTTTCTTTAGAATAATTTAATGTTATGAGATAGCTTGGAAAGTCACAAGGCAGCTTGGAGAATGCCTCAAATGTTTATCTTTCTATAAATTTAAATTTATTTTAGAGAGAAATCCTCAAATTTATTGAGCTTAACATTGAACTCTGCAGAAGTTGGGTTGAAAGGAGCGAAATAAAACTATCAATCCCTGAACTCAGAGAACAATTATAATAAATAAGAACGAAAAAAGCAGATTTAGAGTATAAAATTAAAGAGCCAATCAAATTACTAAATGAAATGCCTTCCAAACTATAAGATTTAAAATCCAAAGAAGAAGATCTCAAGGATCACCTAGCAAAGTAGCTAATTAAATTTTTTAAACTATTAAATATTTTAATGTAAATATGAATTTATAAACAGACAAACCGATGGTATTGAAAGATTTAAAGTATAGTATGAAGAGTTAAAGCATTTATTCTAGCAAAAGATATATTACGAAATGAATAAACTGACAGATTAAGACATTTTTGAATAGTTTTTACTTAATTTGAGTCTTTATGGAGTTTATTGCATGAAATATCCTTACTTTATCTAAGATAAAATAAAGTCAACACTTTAGAATAACCACTCATCAATTGATTTTACATTCAATCATAAAAAGATATTTACCTATTTATACGATAAAACTTACTATTTGCATTCCTTAAAATTAGATGTCCCTTTAAACTAGGATATAATAGATACTCTTGTTTTATTAGAGTTTTTATAAGAAAACGACTCATTTTATTATCCTTTTGTAATCGATCCTAGTTAAATTTTTATGAAGTATTTAAAGAAAAAATATGATTAAAGAATAATAATTGAATCATACACATGCGATACTGAGACATTATAAAATATTGAAGAAGCAATGAAAACAGGATAAGTTTTAGTCATATAGGATTTCGACTAAGAACTATTGAATGTGATGATACCTATTATAGAATGGAAAAATAAAAGGATGAATAAGCTAATACTTTACTACATGATGCATTATAATTAATATTAATTTGATGAAGATCTTCAAAGCATCTTCATAAATGAGTAAAGAGATCCAATAGTTTTTAATAACAAGCTAATAAATGTACACAAATCGTTTAGGGTGTATTTTGTCAAAGACAACTAGCAAATAGCATTTTCTCACACTCTTTTCAGTAAGCTATTTACAATTATGATAGATTTAGAAGACGAAGAAAGATGGAAAGTAGTTTTTACAGATCTCTTAATTTCTATATTCCACAAATAAGAGAAAGAAGAAATATTATTAAAAGACATTAATAAATTTAAAGAAAGAGAACTCATTATTGATTAGTATTTTATCTTTTAAAAATCAAAAATTTAATGTTAAATTATAAAATTTAATAGATCTATTTCAAGGATGGTTGACAAGTTGATGGAGACACATACTTCAGAAGACAAGAACTTAATTTAAACCTTAAAAATTGAAATCGATTTGATTCAAACCCAAATCAAAGAATTAATTGAGATTGATAAAATTGAACAATCATATAGGACTGAACATTAAGATCCTAATTAATTATAAGAAGATGCTATTTTAGAAGAAAATATTCCAATTACAAAGGTATTTAAATACATTATTTAAATTAATGTGAAGTTAATTTGCTTTATTGCATACTAGGAATTAGACAGATCTAACTCTAGCTAAGATAAAAAAAAGGGGATTAGAATAGGATTATAAATAGACTAGAATTCTTCTAGCAGTATGAGTTCAGTAGAATCGGAACATGAAAAAATTTTATAAATTTAAATACCAGAGAATAGGTTTAGAAATCAAAGCACAATATTTAAAGATTAGGAAAAAACACCCTACACTCCTGGAGGCACTCCTTCCCATTCATCAGTTGAATAGTACAATAATAAGAGACTATCATTTATCTTTAATACCAAAAAAATAATGAATGAAAAAAAACTTGACGATAGTAGCGAATTAATGCCAATAAAACGCATTATAGATGTAAGAATTAAAAAATTTTATAACTACATAGATGATCTAGCTTAGTTAGCAAATATTTACATTGACATACTTGATTTTCTTTATGGGATAAGATTGAATTCAATGAACCTAAAAATTTCTGATATCTACAGCTTTTCAGATGCTTACTTTATGATGGTAATAACATAAGCTTCTCTCCACATCAAGGGATAAGGATTTACCACTCATGACAAAGGCTATAATATCGTAGATATTACTTTACTTTATAATATTTTTCATATAGCTTGTTTTATTAAATAAATATAGGATTAAAAGTTTAAATTTAAGTTTTGTGAAGAAGTCTACAACAGAGTTATTGGAGCTATGTAAAGAGAGCACTAACTTTTATATGGTGTTTATTTAGCTGTTATGTTTTTGAGGGGAGAGAATTAATTCAATGAATTTGAATGGAAGATGATTTCGAATTGGGTAATTCAAAGAAAAAGTATTAAGGATATATCGCTGCATGATTTTAATAGCTCAGAAATCGAAACTAAGTTCTTTGGAATAGAATCGTACCTGAACACGTTCTTTTAATATAATAAAGAGTTACTTGCACCTCTTTAAATCAGCAATACAAAAGGTTATTTTATGATTTTAAATTATAAAATGCACTCAATAATTTAATTTTTTATCAAAAAGATCAATTTTCTATATTTTATCATTAAGACTTTATCAGTGCTGTAAATAAGCTTGGAAATAAGAAAGAAGTAGGTAAGCAAAATAAAAATTAAAACTCAGAAATTACAAATTAAAAAGTTGATATTAATGAAGATAATTATGGAGAAGAGAAATAAGATATGCAATAAATAAATAATAAAAATGCATTAGATTCAAGCAAAATCGACATTCATAAAAGTAAAATGAATACTCCTTCAAAGTTTAGTGCTAATGAAAATTTTACTCCTAGAAATAAATAAACCTTATTTGGATAGTAAGTTAAGAATGTATTGCAAAATGGTAAAGGTTTAGAACCTTAGTCCTTTTAAAGTTTTGCACATCTATCAAAGAATTAAATAAGCTCTAAATCTGAGTTGGACAGCTAATCTTAAATAGATAAGCATATTGAAGCACTCCATACTAAATAATTTACTCATGTTCCAAGTAAATTCTAAAATTAAAACAGTAATGTTCATTAAGATTCGTTTTAAAGCTACGGTAATTTAAATAAAGCAAATCAGTAGCATTAAGGATATCATGATGATATGATGAAAATATTGTAAGAATATCCTTTAAAAAAATAAGAATAAGTAGGCTATTAAGCTTTTCAATCCTTTATAAAAATATTTCAACATATATAAGAAAAAACAAAGCTAAAGTATGCTCTTGATAGTTTAACTGATATGCATAATGACTGGATTAGTTTTATCAACACAAGTTTGAGAATACCTGATTATGATGAAAATAAGCTTTAGTTTTTCCCAAAAATACCCTACAACATTCATAAAAGAATGGCGCCTATTCAATTGCTGTTAGTAATGAAGCATTTTAGACCAGACGAACTAAAACGGTTCTTTGGATTTTTCATAAGAAAAGCATTCAAAAATGTTATAATAGAAATTCCAAAATCTTTGCTGAATCCTCATCTAACACAAGAATGGTCGAAAAGACCAACTGTTTTCTTTTATAATAATCTTGAAAGATCCATATTTGAAGTATTAGAGCTCAAGGCTTAGAGGTATTATTTAGACATTATTTAATTATTTTAATTAATTGCCACAATTTTAAAAAAATAGATTAAAAATTGATGGAGGTGTTTAGAGAATTCCTTTAGGAGTAATTCCAATTGAACAAATACTATATTAGCTAGAGGTTTCTTCAGGAGCAGGCTAGTGGCTTTTATTTGAAAATATAGTAGGTTTGAGTGAAAAAGAACTAAGCATGCTTTTAAAAAAGATAGATAAAGAACTAGAAGCTAAAACCACATAGAATTCTTTTAAAATTTTCATAAGCTATTAGGTAAAAATTTTTATTTTCTAAAAATAAAATAAATATTTCAAATTTTAAAAGATAAAATTAGATGATTCGAACATTGGATAAAATAATCAAATATTAGAAGATTTTTTAGCTAAATGCTGGAAAATATCATTAAATGAAGCAAAATCTTTAACAGAGTAAATGGAGCACTTGCACATAATGGAATTAGAGGAATATAGAGCTTCAAAGGAAGTCGTAGAAAAGGTAGAGTTAGTTGAGGTAAAGCTTGATCATTAAACTATGATAGAAAGCACTTAGCTTCCTTTCAAATCAAAAATAAAATGTCGCTTTCATGAGGCAATCAAGTATAAAATGAAGATAATTTAGTAAACAGAATTCATAAACCTACACTCATTTCTTGATAAAACATTCCTTGGAACAAATTATTCAATCTACAAAAATTTAATAGCAAAGTAAAACATTACTAAATTTCAAATTGTTTATTAATTTTATCGTTTGATAGGTACACTAACAAATATAAATTTGCTTTAAGATTTATACTTCTTTTGCTGAA
The DNA here is from genome assembly GCA_000231845.2 of Tetrahymena malaccensis 436. Lineage (NCBI taxonomy): Eukaryota > Ciliophora > Oligohymenophorea > Hymenostomatida > Tetrahymenidae > Tetrahymena > Tetrahymena malaccensis. Next base: position 65,996 of record AFXY02001934.1, on the reverse strand, counting down.
AACAAGATACAAAGTGGAAAGATATTAGGAGTTATCTTATTTACCTTATTAAATAGTTTAAATTACAGATTTTGATATTTACAATTTGGTTGATGACATATTTTTCTACTTGGAAGCTTTCCCTAATGACGTCTAGCTGTTTTTAGAAAAGTTTATATGCTTTTTCTTTGAATAAAAAAGTTTATATAATTCACTTAGCTGCTTTAGCAAAAGTACAATTCTAAAACAAATGAATCTTTATGCTTTCTCTTCTTTAGATTCTACTATTAAAGTACACTATAACTCATATATTTATGAAATGTATAACTTTAACGAAGGCTATTTTCATACTGTAGAAGAAGCTTAGTATAAAAAAATAGAATCTATGCCAAAAGAAGATCCTATAGAGATATTTGGACTATCTTTTAACGATGAAGTTACACTCAATTACACTCATTCTCATCGTTTTTTAAAAAGAGTTAACAAAATAGAAAAGAATTGGAATCATGATAAGTATTCTAAATTACTAAACTCTTTAGATTAATTTATAAATGGACCAAGCTCAAACGTAGAAGACTCCTTGGAGAATAATTAAGCAAAGGACTTTTTCTTCATGCACCTTTCTTATTTGTAATAGCAGAGGGAAAAAGACTATGAACTGATAACATTCTTAGAATCTCTTCAGGAAGTCTTTTAGATTGATTTTGATATTAATAAGCTTTTTTAGACAATATTTATATCATCTTAAGATGAAAATAATTAGAATTAATAGTTGGAAAAAGGAATATTAAATATAAAACTTAATAATGACGATATAATAAAACTTTCATAAAAAACACCTTTGTTGGCTCACTAAAATAGTATAGCTTCAAGTACTCACTCAATAATGGCTGAAGGTAATATGACACCTGTATCAATAAGAAATACACTAAATATTGGTAATTAAAATTCAAACATTAGGAGAAAAAGCAATTTTAACATAGAAGCAAATCTTGCTTAAAACGATCAATAAAGTTAAGAATAAAGTGAAATACAAAATAATGAATCTTAATAACATGAAACTATCATATCGAATAAATCTTCAAAACTAGATAATTTAAAAAAAAAAATGAACGCAACAAATTCTTAGGTAAATTCAATTAACAATTTTATTTATTATTTTAAATAAATATATTCTTATTAATAATTTAAATAATTAAGACCACTTTGAAAGATTATTTTGCATAAAACAATTCCCTTCAGAAATATTTTGGCAGAGTTACTTAGATAGCAGCAAGAATCCATAACAATAAGCTATTAGGAAATTTCAGAAGAATAGACTCTGGGGCTTCTATTGATTCTTAAATGTCAAAAATATCTGCTAATCACTCTCAATTTATTGCTTAAAACCAGAATAACAGATATACTATGAAATTTAAAGATATTTACACAACATGCCTCATAAATGAATTGATGGCACTAGAAAATATAGTAAATTTTAAATTAAAAAAATTAACTTTAATTCAAATTTAATAAATTAATAAAGTTCTTAACGATTAGATAAGATATCAGCAATATAATATATTTAGTAAGAAATGGGTAATATTTTAATTCTTTTATTTAATTCATATATTTTTATAACAATTTTTTAATAAACACATTTAGAGAATTCACTTAAATAGCTGGAGAAAAGTATTAGATTATCAAAAATATATTAAACAACAAATGTCCTGAGAAGTGGTGGAAGCTAGGATTCCTCATTTCAGAATTAAATCTTACTGACTTTATTAAGCATATTTTAATTTATTATGACTATATAAGATCCCAGTTCTAAGATGAAATGGAAAATCCTCAATATTAAATTTAAATTAACAAACTAATAAATCCAATGGGATTATTGACTAGTATGATACACTAATTTAGTCTTAAAAATAATGTAATAAATAATTCGAATAATACTCTTATGCTTTGATATTTTATTTTAATAAAGGTATTATTAGATGACGTAAAAATTAAAATGAAGCAATGCCAGCTAAATAGAGACCCTTATAAAGAGTAAACGGATTTCTTTATTATTTCTGGGTTTTTCATAAGGAGAGGTAAATTTGGTAGCGATTTAATGCTATTAGATGAAGATACAAGGTAGTTTGAGTAGCAATTGCCATTAGTTTACATAAAAGTAGAATTAAAAGTTAGAAATAAAGCACAAGCATACAAAACTATTTCTCAACCTTAAACTGTAAAATTAATTTTACTTAAATATGTATTAAATAAATAAAATTTTTTAAAATGAAGCAAAGAAAAAGAAATTTAGCTATAGAATTTACTCAGTAAAATAATCAAATAGATTTAGAAAGCGATTACTATTTCTAACAAGAGAATCCTATTTAATCTTTTCATTACGATAAAGATAAACTTAGTGAAAACAATAGTTTTATCAACTAAAGTCTATTTAAAGGAACATAGAAAAAACCTGAAACTCCAAGAAGTATGCAAGCTTATTCTAAAGCAAATTAAATAAAAGAAAGTATAGATATTCACAATAAGCTAACCTCTAATTAAGGAAATCTTAATAATGCTTTTGCTTTAAGAGTTGCCATGAGAGATGAAATCACCACAAAAAAAGAGATTAAAGAAATTAATTTAAAGGAAAACTAAACAAATTATCCTAAGGGAACTTATGTTGTGAGAATACCAGTAGTTAACCCATCTGCAAACTCTATATTTACCCAATTTCCCTTAGAGATTTATTTCTATGTGCACTCTAATAAACCACAAGAGTATTGGGAGCAAAAAAGAACTCAAATTCATTTGTAAAAAATTAATTTGTGAGTTTATTTTTAAATATGAAAAAATTAAATTAGTTTTTCAGTTAATAATATGAATCAATAATTAAGTTAATTGGTATCTAAATTAAAACTTTATTTGTGTTATATATTAAAATTATTTTGTTTAATTCTAAAGTAGCTTTAGTGCTTAATATATTAAAACTATTTGTATTACTCTTCAAGCCGAATTAGTGTTTTATATATTTATTAAAATGAATTTTTTGCTTTAAAAGTATTACAAGTGGTTTATTTAATTAAAGGTACTTTTAAGATTCTAAAAGCATAATTTTTGCTGAAAATATATATTTATTGAAACAAACTTTCTGATAATAAAAACAGTCAGTTTGTAATCAAAAACATAACTCGTGGTTTTTGCCAAAGAAAAATATATTTTTAATTGATTAAATATTCAAATATGTAAATTCTCTTTATATACTTATTTTATGTCTACAAATAATCTCAATTTCTACTAATTTTGAGTGATTATTTTTTGAATCAACTTAAAATGGAGGTTTAAAGAATACTATATATATATTTGTGTTTGATAAAACCATTTTAATAACTTTTAAAATAGTATTCAACAAATATAATTTGTAGTTTTGAGTAAAATAGTTTGCTTTTTTTTTAAATAAATAGTTTTTTTATCAAATTTGTAAATTATCTGTATATCCTATCCCATATTTGCATATGACCTCGCTTTCGACTAATTTAGAGTGATTGACTCTTGTAGGAACTTAGAATGGAGGTTTATATAATTTTACTTAAAAATCCTAAATATTAAGATTGCCATCTATAAAAAGGGGTGTATAGTGCCATAGAAGTAGATTTGATCTGGAATCTAAAATTTATACAATAACATGGTATTTATCTAGTTATTTTTGGTTTTTCTCAAAGAATTTCTTCATATCTAAATCTACCATCACTTCTTCTAAAAACTATATTTCACGTTCATCATTTGGTATTTTAAATTTATTGCCTTTTTATATCAAAATTAATTAGATTTTTTTAATTAAAATAAATACATTAATGAATAAATTTACATTAAAATGAAATTTTGGCTTTATTGTCATCAGCATAAATCAATGAATCCTTTAGCAGTGACATTTTAAATGTGGTAGGATATTTATCTTACACATTTACTAGGCCGTCCATAAATAATGAAATCGCTTTTAAAGGCTTTGGATTATCAAGTATAGACTTATTTAATATTTAATCAACAATTCCTGTTTTATTGTTTTAGGATTCATTTACTATGCTTGAATTTGGGTTAATCATAGTGCTTTGAACATTATTATCTTTAATAGAACTTTCATTTGGATTATCACCTTTAACAATCTCTTATTGCTATTATTACTACAATTACACTTACACTGAGCTAATTTATGGGATTTCTTGTGGTATATCATTTTCTTTCTATCTCGAATTTATTAATCTCGATTAAGGCCTTGATTGAGATTCTTTTTTTTCAAGTTCAGGGTCTATTTAAGTTTTTTCTTCTTCCACTTGCTATTGAATTTATGCTAAATTGCCTTCCATAAGTTACTTTATTTTTACAATCAAAAAATATCAAATTAATAAAATTTTTTATCTAAGATTTACATATTCTATAGCAATATCTGAATATTTAATTAAATTGTAATTTAAAGGAGGCTACATAACAGGAATTTTACATAACCTCACTCTAAATTTACCTGTGTTTAATAGTATGCTTCTTTTTTATAGTTTAAGTAGAGGAGCATGCATCCAGCCTAAAATTGATCCATTTTCATTAAAAAGTGTAATAAGAATAATTGCATTCTAAAAATTATGGTAGCTAAATTAAGCCAAAAGATTGTTATTTCTAGTCTAAAATGTATGAGCGAAATCGACTAAGTAATTATTTTTTTCTTATTGGTTTATTTTAGACTAAACTGCTACAACACATGGTTAATTTGAAGCATCTTAAATGATCTAAAATTTTAAATATTAACTTTTACTTATAAATAATAATTAACATAAAAATAATAAATACCATATTATCCATAATGAGCGCACCCTTTATATTAATCAATGACTCTAAATTTTAACTTACATTTAAAAGTTTTGTAATCTTAAATTAAATACCGTCTGATGTCAAATTTTCAACCTTTCCATCTTTTACTCTTTTAATTTTGTAGATATTATTTAAAAAACAATTATTTTTGTTAAATTTACTAAAAATAGCTGGAAGGAAGTAACTCTTTTATTTAATCGTCTAATGTTTTCTTTAGAAATTCATTTCCTGTTTAGGTCTAAGTACTTAATATTTACTTGTTTGGAGTATTTAGGTATTCAGAAACTTCATTAGGGTTTACAAGAGAATTTATATAATGTTTATTTAATTTTTTTGTAAGGGTTTCTATCATTTTGTCTTTATCCAATTTATTATAATTATACGAATATCCCCACAGTTTATCTTAGTTCTCACTAGTGCTTAGATTTTATTATGTTTTAGGTCTAGAATATTAATCCAAAATATCTTCATATTCTTCTACTTATCCTTCATGCTTAGAATGAGGAAATTTCTTTATAGATAATATTTCTTTTGCCCTCTCTCCTGCAATTTACTGCTTTTTTAAAGCAGATTCAATTGTGGATTAATCTTAATTTTTTAAATGTAGTTTTGGAACAAAATAATGTTCTGAAAAAGGATCTATTGTATAACTTGAAGGGAAGTGTTCTGGTAAAAATAATCTAAAGTAAAAGTATCCATTAGTTAAAGAAGGTAGCCCTACTTTGTTAATTAAAAATCTATCATACATTTAATCATAAAGAGGGATCTTAAAAGCTCCACCATTAAAAACACCCATAGGATCAAATATTTCATGCAAACTCCATCCAAACAGTCTCCATTTGTATGGCATTTCCTAAAAACAATTAGTATTAACAATATTTTAAAACTGTTTGATGCCATTAAGAAAGAAATTTAATTACTCCTTTATTTGCAAACCAAATTTCTATATACAAAAGTTCATCTTTATCTGGCTTAATTCCTTTTATAAAATCCTAATTACCAAAGAAGCATGAGTTATTATATCTTTTTTAAATAAGTTTTAAAAAATTATGTTAATTATTTTAAAAATTTACTGAGAAATAGGCTATGGTTCTGGGATATACTCTTTGGTTTATTTATATGCTAAATACTAAAGATGCCTCTTTGAAAATCCGTATTTTATGTATATTTTTCCAATTTCTTCTGGAATCCAATTTATAAACTCAAAAGTTAAATAAAATCCATCTTAAGGATTATAAGGATCTGTAATAACTAGCTTATTTTAGAAATATTTAAAAGAGGGATCTTATTCTTTTGATTAAATTTTCTTCTTAAAATATAACTCTCTAGCTTCTTGCTTAAGTATTTGTTCGACATCTGCCATAAATGGGAGTTCTCCATAATGAACTAAATCTAAATTCATCTTGGGATTCTTTTTTATTCATTAAATAGTAAATTAAAAAAGAGAAACAGAAATATATTACTGAGTTTAATGTATTATTTTAATTAATTATTTGGTTGGATATAAGTAATCTGTAAATGTAGCATTTACAAATGGATTAAAATGTAATATTTTATTTTAATGATTACTCTAAATTTATTTATTTATTACCTTTTTTTGAATAAATGTTGAGACAATTTCTTAAATATAATCAAGTTTTTTTTTGAGGTTTTTATATTCTTCTGAAAAAGGATCAAGCAACCTCATTTACAAGAGTATATCTGCTTCTTCTGCTTTGAAATATTCAAACATATGATCATCAGTTTTTATTCCTCTAGGAGCATTTGTTGTAAGGTTATTCATATATGGAGTGCGTTATTCAAAAATTGTGCCATTTTCTGCTTTTTACAAATATAGTTTCTATGAATAATTATAAATTAGTAAAAAAGATTCAAATATTATCATTTTTTTAATAATTTAACTAAATTATTATTAATAATTATTTTTAATATGCATTTATTTTTCGTAAAAAAAGCTACCTCTATGGAGGAGTAATGAGAATAGTTATAGACAGGAGGAATAGTGCAGTAATATTGAGCTACTGTACCCTAATCTACTTGATATTATGGTAGTGGAGGTAAGCTAGGATAATCGATGAAATTGTACATTATTTGATAAAATATTGAATATTGTAAATTTTTTATTAAATAATTAATTAGTGGTAAAGGTATTTATCAAAAAATACACCTTAAAAATGCAAAGTTAAAGTAATATAATCTAATCAAGAAATCAAAATAAATATTTTTTGTAAAAAGTAATTGGATAAAATAGAAAAAATAATTGAAAACTAATATTTCTATTTTAAACTGACCTAATAATTTAGTAAAAAAAAATAATTATTTATATAAATTTATTTTTCTTTTAAAAAATTACAATAGCCAAATATTTAAAGTAAGCTTAATTTACTTAACTTTAAAAGCAAGTTATTTTTTTTATATTTACTTTTTATCTAATTAAAATGTTTATCTAATAAACTCTTTTAAAGTTCCATTTGCTAATTAATTTGAAAAATGTAGATCTAAAAACTATTTTCATTTTAAAATCAAATATGATTGAATTAGTAAAATTATTAATATACAAATTTTAACACATAATTAAAAATTAATTAATTAATTTATTTATTTTCATTTTTTTATTGAAAACTATTTTTAATAGAAACCTAATAAATAAGATAAATTTATTTTAGATATACTTTTAAGAGAAAATAATTATATATCTTAAATTTTTTAGACTCTTGAATAAGAATATAAATTTAATTATATTAATCTTCAATCAATTTTTATTATAAAGCCTTGATTATGCTTGCTATTTCCATTACCTTACTAATTTAGATAATTTTAATTGAAGAATTAAGTTTTGATTCATAGTTTATTTTTAGTTCAGCTTATTATTACCAATAAAGGTTCTTTCATTTTTAAAATCTTCAAAAACTTAAATTTAATTTTTGAATTTTTTAATATGTTTGTTTGTATTAGTATAAGCATCATCTGTTTAGATTTCGCAGGTATTTTATGAAACTAACAATCGAGATAAACTTATTGTATCTTTTGCTTAGAAATCTTGCATCTTTTGCAGTTACCCTCTTGATGTATCAAGCTTACTCTCACAGTCATCAAACTTGTTAATAGAAGAAAAAACATTATAGCTCCGGTTAGAGAGTTTTATATTATCCTCATCATTAAAAAGTGTTTAATTTTCAGCAAAACTATTAAGTTAAATATCTGATATAAACTTTTCACTCTAAAGGTAGTTTTACTGCATTGTTGATTCAATGAAATTCCTTTAATATTTTTAAAATTTATTTGAAACTTTATCTAGATTAATCTCACTAATAGGTATTTAGGTATTTGTTAATTCATTTGTCTGTTAAGATATAAAAGGCTATCTACTAGTAGATTTATTAGATATTATAAAAGATAAATCTTAATAGCTATCTCTTTAAGTTGAAGCTGGTGTTATTTAATTCATTCTTCTCAATCCAAGTAGTTTATTCTAACTTTGATCTTAAAATTTTTTAGGTTAAATTTAATACTATTTTACTTCCAGTTATTTTGCATTTGCGATTTACTATTGATATTTTTATTCTTCAACTTCATTTATTGGAGTATAATCATCTCTATTCTCAACAATAGATCCAAACAAATATTGACTATTTTGATCTTATTGAAGCTCTAGTAAAAATTAATGAGATTTATTTTAATTTTAATTCTAATTTAAACCAAATTTGTCCACAAGATGAGTTTTTATCTTATTTTCATTACATATTCTAATTTAATAAAATATTTTATTTCTATTTTTATTTATAAAAAATTAAAATTTAATACTTCTAAAAGTTTTCAGCTGCCAATTAATTGCAATCAAAGCATTCTGTTCTAAATTAACATTATTCCTAAAAATAATCTTACCACCCATCTTTTTGCTTGTCTGTCATGACATTCTTAATTTTCATTTTTCGAATATACTTTAAAAATAAATCTTCAACATTTTATTCAGGTAAACATGTTAAGCCCCAATTATTACCACAAAATTAGCAATATTATTTTATCTTTTTATCAAAAACACCTCCTAATTAAATTAAAATTGTGCTTTAACTTAAAATTCTTTATAATATTTCATACCTACGAGAGCACATGCTTTTGTATAATTTTTACTTCTGTAGAGCCAATATTTTATCAAAATCTTAGTAGAATTCGGAATATCAGATGGTCTGTTTGGCTTCATTTAAGCTTCTAGAGAAAATAAACTTTCTCTTTATTGTTCTTGCAAGTAATAATTTTCTTCTAAGTTTAACATGTAATCATCAAATTCCTGATCACTTTAGTTTTAAATGTTGCTATTTTTAGAGTTATTTAGCAAACTTTCTTTATTTTCTGCCATAAATAAATTTTATTTAATCTTTTTCATTTTCTTCATCAGCAAATAGTGTTTAAAGTCCGATCTTTTTTTCAGCTTTAAATTTATACTTTCCATTTGTTCAAGGATTAAGTCTCTATACCTATTAATCCAAATTTAATTAAACTAAAAATTAAATAATCTAACTTACTTTTGCTTAGTTTCTTTGTTTAAAATTTTAGAAATGTTGCTTCTCAACCAATATTTATTTGATTAAATAAAATTCTTTCTAAAATTAGGATTTTCTAATTAAGATTTTTTTAGATTTATGTAATTCTTCGCCTTCATTTATTATTTTTCTTTTATTTAAATAAACGATGGTTTCATGGTATTTATTTCATTTTTTAAATATTAAATTTATAAAAAATAACTTTAATATCATGTTAAATTTATTTTTTAAAATGAAAACGTGAAAAAGTTTTGTCAAAATTACCTTTTTATATACTTAATAAAACAATTTTTAATATTTAATTAATTTAAAATAATTTTAATTTACATTTTGACCTTAGCTTATTAATTTTTGTGTTAAATGTTTTACTCTAAATCTTCACACTTTGCTATTTCTTCAATTTTAGTTTCATGATTCTATTTAATCTTCCATATCCCTAAGAATTTTCCTCCAATTATGCAAAGTTTATGAACAAAATAACAAAGAATAATCCATAGAAGAATAATAGGAAACGTCATTTAATCTTTGAATAAATTGTGTTAAGTGCTTGTAATGTTATAAATGCCAAAAACACAGTTCATCATGCCTATTAAAAAAAGATTATGTACAAAATAGAACTATGAAGAAAAGCACCATCTATCAAGATCTACTAATTCCTCATCTATTTTTCTATTTTTTTTTTTTTATGATTAATTAATCTACATTTATTCTTAGCTTTCTTCTCCTTCGCTCTCACTATCGATACTAGGATCGTTTGCTTTCCATATTTACCTTCAATTAAAAAATAATCATAATTAAGCTACATTTAGAGATAAATAAAAATACTTTCTTAATTTAAATCTTTTTTGAGTTTTCTTTGCATATTCTAAGAAATCTATATCATGATATCCAACCCATAAATGATAATAAACTATATCAATAGCTAATCTAAATGGTAAAATAATCACAGTAAATAAAAAGTAATAGATATATGATTCTCTTTCTATATTATAGGCATTGGCTATTAAGTTTTATTCATAAAAGATCCAGCATTAGGATGTAATTATAGGCTAATATTTAATTTTATAATTTAATAATACTAGAGCTAAAACAATAAATTAATAAATACTAAAACTAGAGGACCTATCATACCATTAATATAATCTGCATATCTATCAATAACCTCATCAGAATCAGTATCTATTTCATGATTTTTTTATGAGTAAATGTTCTACTTTTTATTATTTAGATTATTTGTTTTATCTTTAGCATGTATTTAAGACTGGTTTTTTCTATTTAATTGTTAGCCTTATAATTTAGAATCTAAAAGATTCTTGAAATAAGATTCATTTAGATCAGTTTCGTTATTCTCATCAAATGAGGAATTTAATTATTCTTAACTATTTTTAGTCTATCTGTGAATATCACTCTAAATTTTCAATTTGTTTTTTTTTCTTTTTTGATCCTTATCTATCTCTGAACCTGCAATATTTCCACATAAAATAAAAATACTTTTTACTATTAACAAGTAATTTTTACCTTAATTTTAAAATAGTGATTCAAAACTTTCCTCAAAATTATCAGAAAAATATACACTAGAATTATTTAAGGTTTATTCATCATCACCTATTAAAATTAATTCAATTAATTTTTAAAAATTTTACAAAAATTATCATTTTATTTTATGAATTTTGAAATTTGCATCAATTAAATATCTGCAAATTTAATTATTTTATTGTTACCTTGTTAAATTAGTGATAAATTTAGAAGAGCGTCTTACTATTCTTCATTTTATTTAGCTTCCTAAGACCTTTCAAAATAAAATATTAAAGGAATAATATTCAAAAAACTATAATTTACTCTAAAGCTACATCTATAAATTCTTCTACTTCTTTCATGATTACACATAAATAAGCTCTTTCAATCATCTATATCCCTTATTCAATAAAAAATGATAACAAGAAATCGATAAAGTCGTTTGCTCCAAGAGTAGCTACATCTAGTGTGCAATCTAAGCCATAAGCAATAGGAGCACTTAGTATTTTTTTAGAAAAGAATTTTGATCCTAAAATTTCAGACAGCATTCCTAAAATTTTAAGAGTGCACAGGTAATACCATACATTTTCTCCAAAATTAGTAGATATTGACCATTAAATAATAATTTCCATAACAATTATCATAAAAAAATAAAAAAGCATAAAATAAGATTTCTCCCAAAATCTTTTCAACCAAGAATTTCCATCAATTGTGTACTAATCTAACTACTATTCTTCCTTAGTTTTATTTTAATAAATAAGTAAATCTGAGCATGTATACATAATGTAAAGCCCAATAATTATTATTGATAAACCATATCTTCCATTTCTTAAATTTGTCATTTCATCATCTGAGAAAGATATTTCTTCATCCTTTAAGAATTCAAATATTAAAAATTATATTGGACAAAATTACTTTTTATCTTAGGAATAACAAATAAGTTTAATTAAATCATCAAATTAGTTTTTTTATGTTTGGTAAATAAATCATAAAGAATATTTACTTTGTATGAATCAAAAATAGATAATTAGCAAAGATCAGTTTTAGGATCACATCCATAAATATTGAATGGCATATCCCAAAATCTACCACCCATAATTGCAAGGTTCAAAAACAAAATTATGCCTAAAGGAAAAAGAGTTAAAAAAGTCCCATATATTGCACTTGGATAAATAGTTTAAATACACTCCATGACTTTAGTTTGAAATTTATTTTTTGACCTTTTTAAAGAAATTATGAAAAATATTTTTTTATTTATTTAATATTAATAACAAGCATATTTATTATTTTAATATGTGAAGTGATTTATATTTAAAAATATACCTTCTGAAAGCAATATGATAACCAGTAAAAATGCAGATAGAAATTAAACTAAAAAACCCAATTATAAAATACATAATTAAGTAAACTCTTATATCAAGAGCAAAAGCAATAGTTAATTCTGATTAGGTCATGCTGTGAAAAGAAATTTGAAGAGTGTAATTAAATGGTGCTTTACCATTAGCCTAATCATCTGTGGGTGTTATAAAGTTTTCAAAATTTACTAAGCCGTTAATTATTTATTTTTCTGTATTACTTATCTTTTAGATATTTATTTTTTCTATTAATTAACATAATACATATCGATAATAAATTTACTTGATAATAGTTTATTTGCAAAGATATTTTTTTTGGCAATTTGTTTTCAGGTACTTCTGAATCTACTTAAATTTCTACTAAATCATCAATTGAGATTTCATTTGAGTTCACTTCTTGTGAATTAAATTAAATAGGTTCTGCCTTCATAGAAAATAAAGTTTACTCTTTCTGCAAGCGATACCATAAATCTTATGTAAATGGGAAATACATATATTCATCCAGCACACAATCATATGAAATATTTTCACACTCGTCACTGTATGGAGTATCACCAAATACGAATGGATCTATCACTTTAATATTTTAAGGTGATACTAAATTGCAATTTTGGGGATTTTCAGTAATTTAATAAAAAAAACCCATGCTTCCAAACTATCTACAGTTACTAAAATATGGAATGTAAGGCATGAAAACCCCCTTAAGATTAGAAAAATATGTATCTGCATTGAGTACTGCATTCGTTTATGTTAAATTATTTTACTCAAGAGGAAGCTGGTTATAGTAATTCTATTCGTAACTAATTAGATAATCTCCAATTTATAATTACTTATCTAAATTTATAGCATTTACAGGTATTGTTTACTATTTTTAATTAATATAAAAGATAAATGACACATTTTCGTCATAAACTGCCCTTTTAGGACTCTCTAATGATACGCCCACAGAGTTAAGAAAATTTAATCTATTTTTTAAAAGTAAGAAAATTTTAGATTAATATTTTAATAGATTTTTATATATGATAAAAATTTTAATCCTCACAAATTAGATTATTTGTAGAACTAATAAATTTTGTGTTTTTTTGTCTATATCTTAAGATTTGTAATGTATATTAATGTATACCTCAGACTAAAGTACTTAGAGTTAAATATTCTAATTAAAACCATTAATTTTTAATCTTTCATAGAATATAAGTTAAATTTGTGAATATTATCAGTTGGCTGTTTCAAGCTATCCACTAATTTCTATGGTAAGTCAATACATTGATAAGAGCTATCATCTAACTACAAACTTTCTGACATTATAACACAAAACTAATTTATTTGATTAAGAAATTTATATAAATAGATCTAGCTAGAAAATAAATGCCTTACCACCCAGTCTTCTCCAAAAGTAAAAATATCTCCACTATCGTCTTTGTATGTATGCTTCATTTATCTCATATCAAATGTTATATTGGCAATAGTTTAAGAGGGCTATTTTATTTTAATTATTTTAGAAGAAATCCTATTTTTAGTTTCAGGCTATTGAAAAAAATTAGAAATATTTACAAAATCGAATATTTTGCTTTGCAGTTTTAATTCTCCTCCATTCTCCTAAATCTATTTATTATATATTGGATTTAGTTAACTTGAATTTACATCTTTTATTTGCATTTTTAACAAAATAAATATATTTTTTTACCTCTTCTTGACTATACATTTTAAAAAGTAAAGGATTTATATTAATTACATCATTATTTAATGATGATCTAGGTGAGTTTTTTAGTACACTTGAATCCAAATTTCTTGTTTAGATGAAATCATTATCATATTTAATTTTTAAACTCTATCCTTCGCTTTCTAACTCTTGTATAGTATTTTTTATCATTAAGCATATTAATGCTGTTAAAAATATAAAGTTTGCCATTTAATCCACTAACTAACTAATTATATATCTACCTATCTAAGTTTGTATCTGTTTTTGCTTGATTATTAATATTAATATTTTTAATAATATTAGTAAATTTTAACAAAACCAATATTATTTATTAATTGATTTAATTCATGTGATAATAACTTTAATAATTTGAAATGTAAATAAAATTTTGTAATAATTTTAATTACTGATAAAAAAATTAATATATGTCAAAGCGGAAATTTATACAGCATATTTCTTTGACAATGATTTGGAATTTTAATCGATGTTAATACTTACATTCTTTTCATATTTATTAATTTTTTATCTCATTTACCTATGATATCAATAATTATTTTTTAAGATTAAGGTAAATAAAAATTTAATAAAAAAATCTTTTAAATTGATAAAAAAGATGTTTTACTTAAATAATTTTATTCAATTTAATGTGAATAATCATGAATATTGCAGCTAGATTGTAAAGTTTTTTTTAATATCTTAATTGAATTAATTTTATTAACCTTTATTTAACTCTATATAATATATTTATAATTCTTAATAACTGCTTTAGAAGATTTTATGTACTAGTGCTTACTATTTTAAATATAATAAGTTAATGAAGAAATTTTTAATTAAGACAAGATTTACTTGCTGATTATTTAGCTGTTAATAACATCAATAAACATACATATATACATACGAATATTAATCAGTACCTTTTTTTAAAATGAATCTTTTTAACTGGTTAAAGAACTTAGATCTTTTTGGAAGCACAGTTTAGTTAAATTACAGAAAATAATTAGAATATGTGACAAACTTTGGAGCACTTGGAACGATAATTATGGTTTTATTTATTGCTAGCTTTTTTTGGAACAGTATAATCCTTTTTTTTTTTGTAGAACTAATCTAATTACACTTCAACATTTTAGCTAATAAAAATGAATTTAACTTTCAACTCAATTATTTATTAAAGAAGCAATTCAGTTTATCAATAAAGAAACATTATTTGTACAAGAATAAATAAATTTTCAGACAGACCCAAGTCTCCTCGTTTTAAATTAGCATAATTATATGTTTGGAGTGAGAATTAAATAATCAAACTTCTTGAGCAGGCCTTTCTTTAACATAACGCTGGAGCAAAGGTAAAAAAAGCCATTAATTACTTAATTATTATTTTATATTTCTAGAAATTATTATTAGAATGGTAGTGGTATCTAACAATAGGCTATAATTTTATAGCTTGTACCATGCACAGAGTAGCACTGGAAAAAGTTTGATGGCTCTTACAACTTTACAAATTATCTTAAATAAAATAATTATGATTTTCTTTGTCCTAGGTAAAAATGAATGAAATTTACTATTAAAATGAATTAAATATAGTATTAATAAATTTAATAACACTTATTAAAGATTAGAAGATGAGATGTACTTATCAGGATTGTATAATAGCTAAAGATTTTCTTTTTTAAAAGTATATGTCTCTGGCTGTGTGAATGCAACTTCACCAAGAAGTAAAAAAGCTTTTAAATTTGAAATAATTATTTTATTAATTTTGTTTAATTATTAACTAGAATAAGGGTAATGGGATCCTATATGTGCTTCACAGGAAGATATCTAAAATGAATTAAAAATAACAGGAGTTCACGGCTTTTCATTTATAATGACAAGTAGTTTAATAAATATTTAAAATTAAACATAATGGAATCAGTACTATCTAAATGATGATCACTATTTTACTTTCGTGCCAAGTTAAATGGTTAAAAATACTAACACATTTTTGAGACTTTACAACTTAACTAGTGATGTCAGTTTATGGCCTTAAGATTCAATTGTGAATGATAGTATTTTTTCATATCAAACAGGAGACATGTAACAAACTGTAGAATTAGGTAGAAACGATGATAAATATGCCGTTTTGTATGTTAGGAGAAGTCCTTTTGATTAGAAAATTTAGAGGAGATTTTAAAAAATATCTGAGTTTATGAGCACATTAGGTGGATTTATTCAGCTGATTTTCATTATTTTCAGGTATTTTTTTTAATAATTCTAATTATTTACAAATAAATAAATAATGAATAATAGTTTCATCTTTAAAAAGTATAACGAAATCAATCTCTAAATAGATTTAATAAATTAATTGTATGATTTTTAGCTAGATGAAACATCATCTGTTTAAAACAAAAAATAACTCAATTTATAGCAGCTCTATTTTGAAGAAAATCATCAAATTTCTAAAAAACAAGATCATGACCAAAAAACTCCAAAAAATGTAAGCATGAGCTTTGTTAATAAAAAGTTAGATTTTATTTAAGTAGATAACTCAGTAAAAATAGATTCTGCTATTCAAATAAATTCTAATAAATCTAAAAGTTAAAATACGTTTTCTAAATAAAATTAAGTTAATTAAGAAGACAAGTATATGGGTGTGGCCTCACCAACATAAATTTTAAGGGTTTAATTAAATAAAAGCAACTAAAAAAAAGGTAAAATAAATAACAACTAAGAATAGAAAAGTTTGATTTAGAAGAAAGATGCTGATATAATGAGTTAATAGAAATAAAATGATTAAAAAAAAGAAAAATTGAATACAATATTTTATGATTTTAAAATATAGAATAATTCCAGCGTAAATAATTATAAGTTATAATAAACAACTAAAGAAGTAGAAGAAAAAATATAGTAGTATTTTACTAAGATATAAAATGAAGTTGAGCTATAATAGAAATTAGAATAAAATAAGCCTTCTCTTTTTAAATTAATAGCAAATAAATTCAAAAGAAAAAAGAAAGAATAAAATAATAAGCACTAACAGTAAGTTTAAATATAAAACAATAAAAATTGTCCCTAAAAGCAAGACATTCCTTACACTGAAAAAATTAAATATGTTGTTTACAAATTTAGATAGCTAATAAAAGAGAAAGAACATCTATTTTTAAGTTCATCGATTTTCCAGTGCTTTGGAAGCTACAAAAAAAAGTGGTAAATGTTAAAAAAAGGTTTTGAATACATAAAAAATGATTTAGACATTTGTATAATTATTGAAAAAATTTAAGAAATGTAAAAAATGAAAAATTTACTTTTCACACAAGAATAAGAAATTATCTTCAATTTCATTCCAAAGCCAATAATCACCTCTTCTAGTACTGTATAGCAGATAAATAGGCGAAGTCTTGTTAACGAAGAATTAGAAGCTGATAATGTCCATTAATTTTAATAAAGCAATCATTAAAACTAAGATTTACCAACTTTAGTTACAAGGATGTCATACAATACTTTAGGAGCTTATCAAGTAATTTAAGCATTTTTATTTTCTAAATATGAATTTTTACCTTTTACAGATTCTCAATTCATTTTAATTAATAATTAAAAGATTTTGTTTGAAAGCTATTTAAAAGTAAAACGCCAGTAAATTGAATAAAGCTAGTAAAATGATATATGATTACAATTTTTATTTATTTAGTATTTATGTTAATAATTTAAAGGGTTAGCAATAAACTTATTACTTATCTGGGCAATGAGTTGTGCGAGTTATTTGATGCTTATGACTTTTTACTATAAAATCCTTAGTCTACATAATTACACAAGAAAATAAATACTTTGGAGCTATCAAAGTTTTAGAATGTTTAAAAAGGGGAAATACGTTTAGAGACTGAAGGATTAAAAAAGTCTAATGATTTCATTTATAGTAAAAACAATGACTTTCAACAATCTGTAAAACTTGGGCTAGAATAGCTAAATAAATTCATTCAAAGTTAAAATCTAAATTAAATCTAAATAGAAGAATGTGAAATTGAAAATATAGAATCTGATACAAAGTAAGAAGTTTTAACTAGCAAAGAAATGTCAATATTCTCATAAATATCTTAATAAGATTATGTCAGTTTTAACAATAATATTAACTAATTAAATAACAACGTTGTAACTAATTACTATCAAAAAACTATTTAAGGATTTATTAATAATACTAAAAAATAATTAGATTACTAATAAAATTAGTTATCGTGAAGTTTGTTTCTATTTTATTTTTACTTAATATTTTAAGGCATAAAATAATTGCTGTTTTATTATTAAATAGATATTTAAAGGATTTGAATTTACATCTTTTTTCAGAATATATAATGAAAAATCTTTAGAATATTCTTTAAATGAACTTACATATTTTATGATACTTTTTTAAATTAGTTTTAAAAATTTAGATTCCTTAAATTTCAAATATCTTTTGATACTCATTCAAATTTTTGTGTGATTATCAAAATAATTCGCTAAAAAATAATTGATTAATTAGAATTATGATTCATATATTTAAGATAATTTCAAATTAAAATTAGAAATTTTTACTTTAAAATATATTAATTCACTCAAGTATAAATTATTTTACCAATTCACCATTTTTGAAAATGCCTCCAAAACAGTAAAAAGCTAAAAATAATAAAAAAGTTGCTTAATTATCAGAAAATACTTAAGATAAAGAAGAAATACCTGAGAATTTAACTACAAATGAATAAAATAATGATTTAAAGTCTGAAATAAGTAGCTTAGACCAGTTTAAATTTTAAAAAGAAGAAGTAGCTAATCCAATTAAAAAAACAAGAAAGCAAAAATTATAAATAGAATATGAATAAAGTAATAACATTGTTGATAGAGCTTCCAGAAAAAAAATATTAGATAAAAAGATTGACAAAGATGATAAAAATTAGAAATAGTAAATAAGCAACGATACTCACATAGACAATTAAAATGATAAAGAAGGAAAGAATGAATAAGTAAAAAATTAATCTGAAGAAGATAATAATTAAAATGAGTAAAAGAAAAAGGGAAAGTATAATTGTAGAGAAAATTATGAAGAAATTTATAAATTAATAAAAGGATATAGAGATACTCATACAGCTCCAGTAGATATATTAGGATGTGATGTGTAAGGAGATGAATCTTTACCAACAAATGATAGAAATTTTTAAAAGCTAATGGCAATTATTTTGAGTGTTTAGACAAAAGATGAAACAACTGATTTAGTCATGAAGAAAGTAGTAAAAGAGAAAATAACTATTGACAAAGCTGTTGAAATTCCATCAAGCGAGTTAAAAGAAATAATTAAATAAGTTAACTTTAATGGAAAAAAAGTAGAATACATTAAGAATGCAGCAGAAATTATAAAAAATAATTACAACTATGTCATTCCTGATCAGTATGAAGAATTAGTTAAAATCAAGGGGATAGGTCCAAAAGTGGCAAATCTATTTTTGTAGTGTGCATATAATAAAACAGTGGGAATAGCTGTAGATACTCATGTTCATAGAATATCTAATAGACTTGAGTGGGTTTCAACTAAAACTCCTGAATAAACTCGTCTAGAATTAGAAAAACTACTTGATAAAAAGTACTGGGAAGATGTAAACCACTTGCTAGTTGGCTATGGTTAATCAGTTTGCAAGCCCCAAAATCCATAATGCTAAATATGTCCTGTAAAAGATAAGTGCCCTGAGGGGAGAAGAAGATTAAAAGGAAAGAAAAAAATATGAAAAGCATTTTCATTATTTATACTGATAAATATTTAACAATCAATTTCCATTAATAAATTAAAAAATGATTAATAATTATTTTATAAATTTTGAAATATACTTTATAAATCTAATTTCTTATTAAAATTTAATAAATAGTATTCTGTTTTAATTAAAAATAAAGCTTTATTATACAAAAATTATCAACTTAAATACATATTTTTTAATGAATGTTAATTGTTCATTTATTTTAAAAATGGCTATTTTATTTTTGATAATATCACTATTTAATTTTTTAAGCAACTATATCTGAATAAGCTAATTTACAAAAAATAAATAAACATATTAGCCATAAAATCTACTAATATTATTTCAACCTAATTGATAATTGTTAGCCATTTTAATTAACAAAATAAAGAAAGTAATTAATATTTCTTAAAATTTTTATTTAAGAAATTATTTAAAAAGCTTTATTAAAATTATTCAACAAAAATGTATGGATGGATAAAATTTTTGAAATATTTATATTTAATTTTACTAATAAATATTAAATTAGGTTTTATTTACAATAAGTTGGATAAAAATTGGTAAAAACAGATTAATACTATTCAACTAATTTTATTTTGATATGAGAAATTTTATTTTTATTTGCAATAAATATGAAAAAAAATAATCATTTTGAGTCATAATTTATGGTAAGCAGACTTTGATTTCTATCTAATTGGATAATTATCTTGATTATCTATTATTTAAATATTTTGCATATGAACATTTTTTGTATCTTTATTATAGTTTGGAATTTTTAGCATATCCTGCTGTGTATTTTAATTTTTGTTGGCTCTTGTCAAATACACCAAATCATTTTACCCAAATAACAAACTTTATTTTGATATTTACTCATTTATATTGTTTGTAGAGACCTATGTATTATTTCTGAATCTTATTAAAGATGGAGCATCAATTAAATTTTGCTTGGACATTTAATCATTAATGTTGTTGATAGAGTATTAGCTAGCATTTCTAAATCTTATTAAAGATGGAGCATCTATCAAATGTTGATTTAATGTTTAATCATTTATATTGTTTGTTGAAAATTAGCTAGCATTTCTAAACCTTACTAAAGATGGTGAGTCAATAAAATTTTAGAATTAACTTATGTTTGATGTCATACTACCATTTAGCATTAGTTTGTTCAAGGTTTCTTAATTATTTTATACTTAATTAGGCTAATCAAAACTTAACTCTTCACTTATTATAGGGATTGAAGAATTTATAACAGTATTTTTGAATAATTATTAAGAATTTTATTGTCCTTTTTTATTTAATTGATCATTTCTACAAAATTTATTCTTCTGTTATTAATTTTCTTACTCAGTGCTTTTATTTTAGATTTATGTTTAGGATTTAAACTTTTGACTAAGTTCAGAAGTTGATGATTTATTATGAGAATATTCTTAATTGCTAGTTAAATGTTCGCTATTTACAGTTTCAATAATTGATTATTATGAATTTCTATTTTTTTGAAGACTAAAATCTTTTATAGAGGAGTTGCTTTTAAACTAATTTTAATGATTTTATTCTAATGAATTGCTATTATTTATTTCAGATTATGTTATAAGCAATATACTGGTTACTTATTATGCCTTTTAAATGTTTTCTTAATTGTTATTTTATACTATGTTATCTTAATTAATCTACCTCAAGCTACTCTTTAAATCTTAGCTTTACTTTTATGATTGAATACTGCTGTTAAGAGATATTTACTTTGCTTAAAAATTAAAATTCTTAGCAATTTAAAATTATGGAGTTTAATTTTCATAAGAGTTAGTTTGATTGGATTTTAAAAGTGGAGGAGATTCAATCTTATTATCCTCTTCAATTTATTTTTGTTTTTAATTTTCTAGCATTAACTAAAAATCTATTTTTAATTTATCAGGCGGAATATTAAGTTTAATATTATTTTATTAAATTTTCATTTTTTATGCAGCATTTGGTTAATCATCCTTCTTTTCCTCATTAAATTATTTAGTTTATCCTTGTGCCTAAGGACTTTATTAAAGTTTTTCAATGATTTATTAAGGTTCCTCTTATGATTATTATCTTTATTTTATAGCTTATTCTGGTATTTTAATTAATTTTGTAGCCTATTCAGTTCTCTATTTAGGAGTTTTATTTATCTGTTGTTTATTTTAAATCCCTTTTTGTGCTTAATTGATAGTTTATTTAGGTGTGTCAATTTCTTATAAACCTAAATTTTTACTTAGTTATTAAGAATTTTCTTTATAATTATTAGACTCTCCCTTTTAAGAAATTGATGCATCATTTAAGTTAATAAATTTTTTCTCTTTCTTAACATTCTATGACTAATAAAATGTATCAGGAGAGAATAAAGTGGGATAGCTTTCATTTTATTGGCTTTCTTATTTATCTATTTCTGCTTATTGTTAATGATCTGATTATTTTTATAATAAATTTAAGCGCTATTAATTTACATTATTCATTATTACTGAGTGGTTTTTATACATTTTTTCTTGCTGGAGTTGTTAAGGTTATTACAAGTAAGCTGGCTATTTAATAAATGTGGAAATAGTCTAATTAATTATATTATTATTGTTATTTAAAGATGATTGCTGGGAAAACTTACTAAGCTAAGGATTGTTAATATTGCATTTACTAATATCAGAGATTACTTTTCTGTGAAAGTGATATTTAATATTCTATTATTAAGGGTGAATTATATATTACTGAAAATACCCAAGTGAATTATTTATACTTTAATTTAGTTAAGTTTTACTTTAGTTTTAATTTTAATTGCAATATTAATTATTAAATTTCTAGCTTTTTTCATGATTATCTTAAAGTTACTCAGAAGAAGGAAATTAGCTGCCTTTAGGAGATTCAAAGTTTATGAGCTCTTTTGATTCATATTTTTTATGGCTTTGAATCATATGTAGATAAGACTAAGCATTCATCTTGCTTAATTAATTTGAAGTACTGTTGCTTGGACTAAAGCTTTTATTTTGATTTTAAAATTGCTTTTTAACATTTAAAAAAGCACTCATTTATTTTTTATCTCTAAATTAGTATTGTTTGTTTAATTGTTAATTTAACTTGCTATTTTAAAGTTTTGTAAAATTCTGGCTAAAGCTTTTTTCACTTCGACTCTTACAAGAACTAGGTCTAATATGGTCATTTTCAGTTATGTAATTTGTTTTTTAATAGTAATTTATTGGATAATAGTTTTGAGTTATATTTTAACCTCCTTAATTGAATTAGTTTATAGGTGATTAGTGATAGGATGATGAATAAGGACGCAACTTGTTAAACTTTTACTATAATAAAATCCTTTGTTCTGATTACATTTTTTTATTTGTATATTAAGTTTAGAATGTAGAAAAGGCATGAACGTTGCTTGGAGTGTTTTAATCGCTTTAAGGAGAATTGATAGTTTTTTCATTTTCTTCAATAGATTTATTTCTGGTATAAAATATCGAACAAATTTTATTTTATGTTAAATTATTATCAACTTATTATCTATTTTATTTTATTTCATTTTAAAATTCATCTTCTATGTGTTGTGAACTTATTTAATCATCTTATTTAATTACCTTACCTTGTGTTTTTAGTGTTTTCAAATCCTAATACTCTTGACTTAGATTGAACTGAGTGCTAATATCTGAAGAGATTATTTACTTTTTTTAGTTACTATTTTAACTTTTAATTCTGTTAAATTTGTTTGGAATATTTTTCTAATTAAATTAAGGGATTTTTTATATTTCTTACTGTTCATCAATACTATCAGCATTTTTTAAATTCTAATCAGTTTTTTTACTCATAGATTCTAAATAATCGATGCTAGATTTTGGTGATTAACTCATTCCAAAGCTTATTTAATTTATGCTATTATTTTTTTCAGAAAAATTGAAGACTTTTTGGTTAGAATTAGTTGAAGGTACAAGCTTATCATTTTTACTTTATTAATTTGTTTTTTGCAATGAGTCAAGTGAAGAAAAATTATAATTAGGGAAATCTTAGTTAGATTTTGATTTTTGTAATTACGAAATTTAATTTTGATTAAATTATTAATTCCAAATAAACTCTTGCTCATTTTACTAATTTTGTTATGAAGATTGCAAATTAAAAATTTTTTAATTCATTTTATCTTAAACTTTTTAAACATATTGAATTTTTTCAGAAAGATCATTTATCCCCTTATTTCTGTCATAGTTTAAGTTATTATTTGTTTGAAAACCTTTGGCATCACTGATGTTAGCGTTTAGTATTTTTTTAAAGTTTTTATTTTTAATGTGATTTTTTAAACTCATTTTAAGTGAATCAAAATCTTATTTCCCAAATTTATAGCAAATTTGTTTCAAATTTTTTTAGAACTATTTTGACATCTCACCTTAAATAACCATTTCTTCATCTTTTTAATTCAAAGAGTTAGTCCATTTAGTAACTGTTGGCTTTGATTTCCTTTTGATAGAAGAGATTTAATTTTCATCAGACTTAGATCTTTAGCCATTTGATTTTTGAGATTGAACAGAATTAATTTTTTATTTATTTTTTAACTGCTGATGCACTACATTCTTTTATAATTGAATTTTTTCTCTCATAAAATTGTTCATATTATAATCAAATGTTTAAGACATCTTTTTCTTTATACTATTTATTGTTTATTATTTTTTTAAATTATCATCTGACTAGTTTTCTATTTGATAACAGAGATCGTTTGATGAAATCCTTTATTTTGCTGGCAAGTAATATAATCCTATTTTATTGCTTTGAGGTTTAAGTGTGTCTAAATGTTTTGTTGTGCTATCTTAAATTTGATTTAATTATTCTTAAGAATTATTATTCTGCTAGTTTTAATGTAACATTCGTATAGATTACTAAGCATAATCTAATAATTCACTCATACTTCCTATACAGTTTACTTTAAAATTCTTTTAGCTATTTTGATGATTATTTTTGTTTTTCAAATTATCATACAAATCCTTCTCTTCTTAAATCTCATCAAAGTTCTTTGGAATATATGACAATGAAGTTACACTCCTATCATATTATTAATTTGCTTAATAGTTTTAATTGTAGTTCTTTTGAGAAGCAATATTATTCATACTTTCTAAAGAAGGTTAAATCGAGTATCTAATTTCTCTTTTTTCTTTATCAAAGTAATTGTTGTGCTTGCTATTATCTTTTGGTATAGTGGCCTAAAGAATTCTTGAATTTTAATAAATTTTATCAGCAATGAGCTTTCTTTTAATTGGTAGATTCAAAACAAAGAATTATTCAATAGTAAAGTGCTTCATAAATATATTTTCAAAAACCTCTCTATTAAACTACAACAACTCACCTCCTAGTATTGAGGAACATTAAACTTAAAATGTTCTATGAGTGTTATTTTCTATAACATCTTCTTCACCAAAAAAATCACCCTTCTCTAATTAGAATAGCTATCAAAAAATTTTATTTTTTTGCATTTGGAAAAAAAATTTACATTAATTTATATCTTCTAAATCTTTTAGTCATTGATATTTAAATCAAATTCACTGTTAATTTGAGTGTTAGGATAAGATTTGTTATTTTAAGAACTAGCAAAAAAAATTTGATTTTAATTCTCAGCACTAGGTTTTTCTTAACTTATTTACCTTTTAACCTTAAAAAAAACTATTATAATTTAAATAATTTTGTTAATATTAAATTACAAGGAATGATCCAGTTAAAATGAAGTAAATGTAATCTGGTTAGTTTTTCTCACTGAACACTATTTATCCCTATGAATATTTAAGCTACTATGAATATGAGTCATAAAAAGATTTGATAAACAAGTGTTTATTGCTTATACCATCAAATACTTTCAAATTAAATATAAAATTCATTATATCAGTAAAATAATATTAGTAAAACTCTAAAATATGAGCATCAAATATATTCTTTTTGATTGATAATAATGTGCATTTTGTTTTAGTAATTACTGTAGAATTTCTATTTGTATTGGAAAATAAATCCATGTCTCCCACTGATTTACCTTCACATATTTCTTTAGATTTTATTAAATTAGTTAAATAATGCTGCTATTTAGGCTAAACAAAAACTTCTACTGTTCCTTCTAGTATTATATACATCTTTTCTGGTTTATCTCCTATCAAAAAAATTAATAAAAAGTTATAATATCTAAATATGAATTTTTATTAAATAATACTCTTTTTTATCATTATTTAAAATTAAGTGATTTTTAATAAATTATTTTATTTTTATTTGTTTACTTATATTGAATAGCGCTTAAGATTCCTAAATAGCTTCAACATTAGAAGAACAAAGAATTGCAACAACTAAGTTATCTTCTTCTTCATTTTTTAATGCATCATTCTACAATCTGTGGCTATGGATTTTACTGAAAAGCTCTGTATTCTTAATCATCCATTTCGATATTTTTTTGATATCATTAATATTTCTCATGTAATTTGGGAACTATAAGCATTCAACTACAATCTATTTTTTAAATTTTCATTTGAGAAAATAAACTAATCTGCATCATTTTGCAAATTTAGCAATAACCCAAAATTAAAATGAAAAATTATCAAATTTGCTAAGAATTTCAAAATGTTTACATCTAATCCAGCTTCATTATCTGTTCCTATATCTAAAGCAGCCTGTTTTCTTTTGAAAATTGGAACAGAAGATGAAGAATTTATTTAAAAGAAATCATTCATTTACAATATATATAAATATATCAATCAATTCAACTGAGCGTCTAATCTTAAGTTATCTATGTTATTGTAATTATTTATATATTAAAACTAAAAACTTACTTAAATTAATTAATTAATTAATCACTGGTAGTTTCTTAGAGTGAAAAATTTACAAGCTTAATTAAGTATTTTTTAATGATTTTTAATTTAATTACCTTGGTACTTTCTTTGGCTTGGTAATTTCATTATTAAAATATGAATAAATTCTACTATTTTTCAAAATCACAAATTTTATTTTCTTCAAAGTTGTTACAATCTCAAATAATTAAAATTAATTTCCTTTTCTTCAATGTAAAAGTAAAGCAGCTGTAATTTTTTTTAACAGTATTTACTGAATGATTTTTCAAGAATAAATAAATCTGAAAAATAATATTTAAATATTAGTCATTATATTTTTCATTACAGCTCTAAAATTACTTTAATTTTTATGAGCTTTTTTAATATGTTTTTCATTTTTTTGTAAACAAATTCTACTTGAAATAATGAACCAAACAGCTAAAATAAATTTCATAAAAAAGAAACTCTCAAAGGATTTAAATTATTTATGGGTTCATTTAATTTAAAAAATAAAATAGCTGTTCTAATTTCCGTTAGCCATTTTTTTAATAAAATTGGCTTATTTTTAGTGTTAAAAATATTATTAACTTTACTTATGAATTAGAAACATAAACTAAATAATTGCTTTAAAATAAAAGTAATTGATAAATATTTTTTAATTAAAAATCTTAATTAATTAGTTGATATAAAACTATTTTATTCTTTTGTTTATCTATTAATTTGACAATACAGGAATTTAATCTTTAAAAATGATAACTCTTGTCTATAAGGCAAACCCTGAAAAAATGACTTAATTAACTTTTATTTTTTTCAAAGATTCAGTCATCAATTTACCAATTTACACATAGGTTATCTTGCAAACTCAATCCCAGCTTAATCAAGAAATCCAAATGGTTTTAATATTTGTGAATTCATATGCACCGAAATGAGAGCATTCTCTTCCATATCCACTTAACTTGCATCCTCCACTTGGTAATCTAGAATCTGTTTTATTCATTTCATTTATGAAAACAGATCCAGTTTCTATTTATTTAGCTAGTTCTTCAGCTCTATCAAGATCTTTGCTAATAATAGTGCCACCTAGACCATACAAGCTATTATTTGCAATCTATATAGCTTCATTTTCCTTTTTGAATCTCAGTAAGGCAAAAACTGGTCCAAATGTTTCTTATTAAGCTAGAATATTCTCCTAATTTACTTCAACGATAGCAGGATTTATAAAGTTACCTTTTTCTAAACCAGGGATAGAAGCTCTATCACCTCCATATAGTAGTTTACCTCCTTATTATACGCTTTATTCTATTTATTTCTATAAATTAATTAGCAAGTCACTTCTAGCAAGAGGACCTAATTCTATTTAAGGGTTGAAAGGATCACCTATTTTAATATTTTATACTCTCTTAGTCAACTTTTCTACAAATTTATCATATATAACATCAGATATTATAAATCTTTTAGCAGAAATACAAACTTATCCTGCATTTGCTATACGGCTTTTAACAGCTAATTCTACTGCTAAGTCTAAATCAGCATCAAAGCAAACAATAAAAGGATCGCTACCACCTAATTCCATAATCGATTTCTTTAAATACTTTCCAGAAACCTATACATTTTAATTTAAAAAGTTAGAAAAATTTTAATTTGTTATAGTTTAGTATGTTTAAAATTAAATACTTAAGCAATTTTAGAACCAGCTTAGGTACTTCCTGTGAAAGAAACTCCATGAATGAATTTAGATTCGCAGATATTTTCTAGCTATTCAGGACTTGAAAAAATATTTTAAAATTCATTACTATCAAAACCTGCCTCTCTAAATAACTCTTCTACTGCTAGTCCTACTAGTGGAGTAGAGTCAGAAGTTCTTGCTAAAACACCATTACCAGAGGACATAATAGGAATGACTCCTTTAAAAACCAACCAAAAAGGAAAATTAAAAGGGGATATTTGATATATTGTTCCTATTTTTATTTTTTATATTCAATTTAGCTGTAATTGATAAAAATAATTTTAATTAATACCTAAAGGTTCATGAATCACGTATGATTTTCTAGCCTCTGTTTTTACTCTTTCAATTTTAAGAATCTTTTCTAAATTTTCTGCATAATAACGGCAGTGAGCTGCAGATTTTTTTACTTCTCCTAAAGATTAAGTGATTGGTTTACCAATTTCTGTTGTAATTAATTCAGCATATTTTTCTGCATTTGTGCTTATTAGTTAGCTCAAATTCATCAATTTTTCAGATCTTTACTTAAAATTTAACTTTTTGTGAGCATCAAAACCTTTCTTAGCCAACTATATTTAGTTTTTTACCTATGAATCAGTAACAAAATCGAAGCTTTTTAAAACTTCGTTGGTGACTGGAGAGCGGGATACAAATTTTCTCATTTCCTATCTATGATTAGTTATATTGTATTTGATTTTTATAAAAGATATTCTTAAATAAATAAAAAGATTTAGATATTATTAACTATCGAGAACCTAAGTATAATTATAGATACAAGCATAATTATTGAAATTAAGTTAATTAAATAGCTAAAAATGGTTATTCCAATAATTTTGATAATATTGAAATAAAATATCTAAAATTGAGATATATAATTTAAATCAAAAAACTACTAAAATAAAAAAATTCAATTATTAATTTAAATTAAAACATTTACAATCCTATTTTGTTTAAGATTAAATCTTTAAAATTTAGTTATAAATGTATCAATTGATAAAACATATAAACATATTTAGATTTTTTATATACTATTTAGATATAAAAAATCTATTTTTATATACTATTTAGATATAAAAAATCTATTTTTATATAAATTTTTAATATTCCAGGTTTTTTCTGGCAAATCAATACTAGATTTTTCTTGAACAAAGAAATATTAAGGAAATTTCTTTACTTTTTGTTGACTATTCTCATTAGTTTATTTCTAATACTCTATTTAATATTTCTTAAATATATTATTTGATAATTAATTTTGCAAGTTGAAATTTATAAACTAAAAATTTATAGGATTTATTGAAATCTACAAGATTCAGAGTTTCATTAAGTAGCGCTAACAAACACTTTAGAGAAATTTATAAAAATATTATAATGATTGGAAGGGCATTAAGAATTTTTAAATCTAATACAATTAACTAAAAATCATTCATCAAAATTTGTTAATATAATTTCGGATGCTAAAAGAATAAAAATAAATTTGAGTCTCATACAGAAGATAAGAGTATTCCAAAAGCCCACGTAGATGGAACAGCAGCAGAATTCTTTGGGAGAAAACCAACTATTGAAGAAATTTAAAAGTTATTATCTCCTGAAGGACTTTTAAGTGAAATTTAGTATTAAGATTATGAAGGTGTAACACCTTTAGGTAAATTTGAGCAATTACAACCACAAAAAAAGTAAAAAGAAAATATGACTGAAGAAGAGAAAAAAAAAGACTACTTAGAAAATAATTTGAATGAATGGGGAATGCCTGAAGAAGTAGGTTTTAAAGTAAAAGGTCCTGAGCCAACAAGATTTGGAGATTGGGAAAGAAAAGGTAGAGTTACTGATTTTTGATATGATACAAAACTTTAATATTTGTAATTTTAAAATTATTTTCTTTTGTATGCCAAATAAATAAACTATTTATTAAAATTGCAAAAATCTAAAAATCTGCTGCTAAATACCAAAATTTTATATTTTTATTAAACACTAAAAATTGTATTGATCATATTTTAGGCTTTTTAAAATAATTATTTATAATTTATGATAGAAAAGAAAATGAAATAAATCAAATAAATTAATAAAAATTAAATTGAAAAATAATTTGTTTTATTTAAATTTATTTTTTTTTAATTCTATTTCATTAATTTCTTTTTATTTTATATTTTTGTTGATTTTTCTCTTGTTTGAGAGTTAATTTAATCTAATTTTATTTATTTTTGTTGTTTTTTTTGATATTTGAAAGCTTACTAAATATTTTAATTAACTTTCTTTATTTCAAAATATGTTAAAAAATGGTATTATTTTTATTACTTGATTTATAAAATATTATAATTTAGTTTTGATACAGTTTAGAATTTTTAAAATTTATATATAAATCTTTTAACATTTTGTTTAGAGAGATTATTATTTATTGGAATTCATGTAGGAGTTTCAATCTTTTTCTAATTAAATTAATATTATAAATTCCAAAAATTAACTTTGAATTTTATTTACTTTTAAACCAGTTTTACATACCAAAAATCATTTATAGAAAAATGACAAGCCAATTTGAAAATAGCACCATGAAACAAAACAGAGAAGTTGATTTATCAATAAAAATTAAATAGTTGAAGTCATCATTTTAATTATCAAAAAGACTTATGTAGGAGATAAAGATCCATGGACTAAGCAAAGATAGGGATAAGGTGTTTATACATTCCAAAATAGCTTTTTTCAATATGAAGGAGAATGGGTAAATGGAAAAAAGCATGGATAGGGTATTTTAAGAATGAAAGATGGGACATTTTATGAAGTACATATTTTGTATAATAAAATCGCTAAATATCTTTTGATCTGTTAATAAATTATCATAAATAAAGGGATAATTTATCGAAGGTGAAATAGAGGGATATGGTAAAATGATATATGCAAATGGAAATACCTATGTAGGAAATTTTCATCTTGGCGAAAGAGAAGGAGAAGGTGAATTCAGAGCTAAAATTGGAGAGACTTATTAAGGAGAATGGTGCTAAAATTATAAACATGGTATTTAAATTAGCAATTTATGTAAAAATCTTTTAAAATTTATCAATATAAAAAAGGTAAAGGTAAAAAAATGATAGAATATTCAATAAATCCATTTATAAATTAAAAGTTTTAAATAAAAATAATATCAAAAGCAAAAAATAAAATATTTATTTATTTAGGAGTTCTAAATCTACCAAACGGCGATGTTATTGATGGTGGATTTTATAAAGACGTGCCTCATGGTTATTGTGAAATGTCTCTGTTTGGTGATAACATTATTTATAAAGGATATTTAGAACATGGTAAAAGACACGGACAAGGTATCTCTATATTTTATATTGAATTTTAGTTAATTAATTTAATTTTATTAACAATAAGGTTTTCTACATGATAAGATTAAGAGGTATACATATGAAGGAGAATTTTAAGATGATAAAATGCATGGTTAGGGGAAATACACATTTTTAAATTTACCAAAAGATAACGTATTTGAGGGTAAATTTATAAACGATGAGCCAGAAGGTATCTAGAATTTTAAAATATAAATAAACTTAATTCTAACTCATGTTTAATATCACAAAAGATGCTGAAGGATTTAACAATGTCAAAAACCCAAGAGATTTAGAGAAAGAAGCTGCTGAATTGCTTAGAAAATAACAAGAAGAATAAGAAATGTTATTGCTTATGGAATAATAAAAGAAAAAAGGTAAAAAGGGTAAAAAGTGATTTAAAATATTTTATTTCATATCTTTTGATAGAAATATTGTAAAATATTTGTGTTAGTTTATATTTGAAGTAAAGGGAATTCATATAATAAAGAAAATCATAAAAATCATTAAAATTTGAAAAATGAAATAATTAATTAAATAAATAAACAAAGAACAAAAGAAAGAAATATTTGCAAATTTTAGTTAGGAGATAGGATTTGATTAGTTGAATTATTAATTAAATAAAATAATATAAATAATTAAGAATTTGCATATATTTTTATAATTAAAAAAATTTAAATTTATTTATTTATATTTTCAAAAATTGTATCTTTCTTTTTGGGTGTTTGTTATTTATTTATTATTTTAATTTTTGTATAAATAATTAAAAAATTCATAATACTTTTTCGCATTTTACTTTATAATTTATAACAATTAAAATAAAAAACAAGTTAATACTAATAAAACAAACAAATATATATAATCAAAATGTCCACTAGAGAAGAATTAGCAAGAAGCGTAATTGATTAATTTTTTAGCAGATATTATGTTATCATACTATACCACTTAACTAGCTGATGGCATTTTTTGTTTTTACAAAATTGTTAATTTTGAATTAATTTATTAGATATTGGAAACTGAAAGAGATATTATTGCTGCTGTCCAAAAATCTAAGGCTTATGAAAACTCTATTAGTTTTCTCAAGAGAAATATTATGAAAGGCTAAATTACCTTAAGAGAACTTGAATCTGTTGCTCCTGAATAAAAGGCATACAGACCTTTAGGTACTTTATCACATTTCTATTCACAAATTACAAATTAATTGTAAACTTTTAATAAAATAGGAAGAGCGTAATTATAAATTTGTTGATTTTAGATTATACTTAGTATTTGAAGTGCAAAGGCATTAGGAGAAATATTAAAAGAATCTTCTATAAATAATAAATAAAAATATTTTAAGCTGATTTTGTTTTTTTATAAAAAGTTTTATCTTGAAATCAAAGGAAGATATTAAAACTGAATTAGAAGGAATTATGAAAAGTAATGAAAATGATATTTAAGAATATGAAGTAAAATATTTTTTTTCAAAAAAATTTATTAATTTTACAAAGCTAATTAATAATTCATTTTTAAAAATAGAAATCCCGTTAACATTTTGTTAAAAAAAGAGAAGATTTAGAAAAAGTTTTTAAGGAAAATCTCGATAAACACAAATAATTAGTTGGTTCTCATTGAGTAATGTAGAATTTGTAAAATAATATAAAAGCTAATTTAATTAAAATACTATGCTATTAATTAACAGTTAAATAGAAAGTACCCATTTTAGTGTTTGTTAGTTTATGTCTGTAGCTAAAATAGGATTTATAATATTTTGTAAGTCTTTCCTAATATTTTTTTTACTCTAATTTGATAAAGTAGAATTTATAAAATAGAATATTTAAAACTAATTTAATAAATAAAATTAGGGACAAATTAACCATTTTAGTTTTTTTATTTTTTCTGTGCAGCTTAATTCTATTTTATAATATTTTAAATCCTTTCTTATCACATTATTTACATTTACTTGATCTAATTTTTAAAGCTAAAAAATATACAAAATTATGCTGATATATATATTTTTTTTAATTTACATCAAATTTAGATAAATTTTATGGTTAATTGTCTCATTTTTTTGATATGAAACTAAAATGTATTAAGATTCATCCTAGTCAGCATTAAAAAATGAATGTAAATAAAAAAGTAACTTGGTCATGAATTAATTATCTGTTTGCTTAATCTGTTTGTATCATTATAAAACTATTAAATTCAATAAAATAATTTAATCTTTTACAAGAAAAATTTAAAAAAGAAAGGATTATTTGATTTTATATGAAATTTGATCATTTTAAACTTATTATTTTAAAATTGTAAATAGCTATTTTTTAGTTAAATTATTTATTTAATGAAAATTTAGCAAGATTTGAAAAAATGTAAGTAAAATATAAATACATTCAGGTTTTACTTCTAGCTTTTTTTGGTTATTTTTATTTAAATAAAAATACTTTCTTTATAATTAATTATATTTTTAGATTTATTAATTTATTTAAGATTAAAGTTAACTACTCTACTTGATTTTTATGATAGAACAAATTATTTTTGATTCTATAAGTGCCACGGCTTCTATTGTTTTCTAGGCATCTATAGGATTATATCTCTGTCATGTTAAGCTATTAGATTAAGAAAAATTAAACTATTTGAGCAAGTTGGTGGAACAAATTTTTACTCCTTGTTTGATTTTTTCTTCTTTTGTCTAAACTCTTGATATGACATAAATAGAAGAGTGGCTTATACCTATGATAATTGGATGTTTGAGTATTATTTTGGGTATGTCTGTAGGTTATTTAGCTAATAAATATATTATTAAAGATAGCGAATATGAATCTATAATTATTTTGGGAAGTGGATTAGCAATGACTACCAATATGTAACTCAATTTGTCTCATACTTTAAGAGATTACTTAGATTAAATATCTGTTTCTTAAGGGTATAACAATCCAGTTAATGGCGAATAAAGAGCGGTTAAGTATGTAATGATTAATACATTTATCAATACAGTAATGAGATGGACATTTGCTAAGTAAATTCTGATAAGCCTCAAAAAAAAGTATGAAGAATAATCTATTATAGATTAAGAGTCCAAGTATTTTTAAAAATAAATTGAAATGAATGATGTGAGCTAGTCTTTTAAAAGAGTTTACTAAGCTGAATTACAAGATCCAATTATTAGATCAACTGTTCCCTCTCCCTAGCCCAACGAAACAAATAAAAGCGAAGAATCTGCAATTAAAAACCTATTAAAAAACCCACCCTTTATGATGTCGCTTTTCTCAGTAATTGTCTGTATGATACCTCCATTAAGAGAAATTCTTATATAAGAAGGTTCAATGTTAAATAGAGCTATCTTCTAATCATGTGCCTCAGTAGGACATGTAATTTTGCCATTAGTCCTAATCACACTAGGAGGGAATTTATATATTAGTTATAATTCCTCTTCAGAAAATTCTAATCCTGAAATTCAGGAATCGAAAATAAGCAAAAAAACTATTCTGTCTATTACTATAATTAGATTATTGATTATGCCTTTTTTTGGTTGGATAACACTATATTTTTTTAATTTATTCAATTTAGTAGACGATCCTGTCTTACACTTCATAACAATAGTAAGCAATGCAGTACCTTCAGCAATTAATTTACTTATAATATCAACACTCTACTTTCCAAAAACTGCTAAAGAAATGTCTAAAGTGCTTCTTTGTGGATATTCAACAAACATTATTACTTTACCAATAGTAATTTCTATATTTTTTGATAAGTACTTTACATGATATAAAATTGTAATATATTTTGTTTGTTACCAAAAAAATATGCTGATTAAATTAAATTTATTAAATAACTTCAAAATAAGATTTTATTTTATCTTTAAATTTGTTAAAAATATATTTTTTTAAGTTCAAAAATGAAAACTAGATCTCATTATAAAGTTAACAAAAAATTCAAAACAAAACATGAAAGTATACAAAACTCAGAACAAATAACATTTTTATTCAAGAAATATCATTGACTATTTAGAGTTTTATTGCTTTTAACTTCTTAATTTACTTATTAAATATTCAGGAAATCAAACATTTTTTCTTTTGGAAGATCTTTCAATTGCAAAGAAAGGTTTTTCAGTTAGTTAAAATCTTTTTTTATCATAATTTTATGAATTTCCATAAAATTTTCAAGAAAAGTGAGATTATCAATTGAAGGATAGTTTCCAATCAAAATTATTAGATTAAGTAATTCAATCATATTTTAGCAAGGTTCAACATACTAAAGCTGCTTGGTAACAAATATAATTAATGCATCTAAGATGCAAACATTAATTTTATTCATGTAAAAAATCCTCAATCTTCTGACTGCCATAAAAATAGATTAAATTGGTTTACTTTATAAGATAGATTAATGAAAACATTTCATATAACTCCAATGATGGAGATCTAAGCTGTAAACTTTATCTTAAATGAATTCAATATAAATATTTAGCTTAATTTTATTGTTTCTATTTTTAAAACTTGATTTAAATATTTTGATTTAAAATAATAAGTTAATAAATTACTTAAGACTCAGACAATTGAAATACTATTTAACTTTGGATCCAATCGAAAGCTATTGTATCTTTTTAAAAATATCTGTTTTTATATTATCTTCAGTAAATTTTGATAGGCTAGCATCACAAACAATAACAATATCTCCAACTATTTGGTCTTTACAGATAATTTTATATAATAAAGAACCTACTATTTAAAATAATAAAACACCTAACTAGCGTTCCTTATTAAAGACGTCAATATTGTCAATCATGTTAGCAATTTAGATATAGACTTCTTAAGATATACTATTATAGCTTATATTTTCAAAGATTTTTTATGTTAAAGAGTTATATAGAATATTATTACCAACACTAAATAGTGTTTAGTTGAAATATTTAGTTATTTGTAAATTGTTTTCATTATTATTTTAGCATTTTATTTTAATTGTTTCATACAAAGAGTTTTACGAATTGACTTCATTCGACTTTGATTCTTCTGTTTCATGTTATTTGTTTTTAAATAATTAATTTGTCTAATTAGAATTAATGTTTGATAAGATCTTTAAATTATCTTACTAAGACATTTCATTATCAAGGTTAATACAAATAACAGATTTATCTTACATGAAAGAATTATTTTTTGTATGATTATCTTAATCTTATATGACAATCAATTATTTCCCATTTAAATCATCTAAAATAACATCATCTTTTTAAATTTATAATACCTCACTTTAAGATTTACTTTATGATTATTTTTTGTGTGAATTTTCGCTTTCTTAATCCTAATTTTGCTGTATTTTTCCAATTTGCTAAACTGGGTTGTTATTATTTTTAACTAATTCAATTTGTTCACTAAATAATATATTTTCTAAACTTGAGTCATATTAATTTTAATTTTATTCTTTTTACTTTACTTCATTTTTTTAAACTGTTTAGATATGTTAGCATGGCTGATATTTCTCTTTATCTATTTGATTTCCTAATTATTTTTTATCACAATTTTTAATTTCTTCATTATTCTGACAAGCATTTTTCTCTTATAAAATTTATTTTTAAACTTTTTACTATTTTTATTTTATTTCATTTTACTATGGATCTAAATCAATTACTATTAATTGTTTAACATCATCGCTTTTAAGATTTTTCTTTAGATTTTGAGTTTAGAAATGCTTCCTTTGCTTTCTTTATCTCTTTTTAATATTTGGTTATTTTAAGTTTTCTTGATTTTCGTTTTCAGGTATTTTTTTCATGAAATTTTGAAATTAATCTGTTTTTTTAATTGTTTAAAGCATTTTAAAAGTTGCTTAGTTTTTTGCTTAAAATTTAGTTATTCCTACTCCCTCTACTTTTTAATCATTATAAATAAAATCAACAACTTCATTTTAATCCTGTCTCTCTTTAAATCTGAATTTAAAATTAGGTATTTTTGAATAGCTTATTTTTTTTAAAAAATAATGTTTAAAATAAAAAAATTATGAGTAACTTACTTTTAGAAAACTTGCAGAAAATGTATGTAGTTTACTAAGGGATCATAGTTTTCTAATTTAGAGAAATCTAAGCTATTGCTAACCAGCTCACCTTAATCGTAATTATTTTCTTCATTTATTTCAAAGTCAGTTAATAAGTCAGTTAAGCATTTTTAGATAAATTTTTAGCAAGCTACTTCCCTTGATATCCTTTTAACCAAATCAATTCCTTAACAAAATACTGTTTTGTTGACTATAACTTGTGATACATATCCTTTAATTGATTAGTCTTATTCTGTGATAATTTATACCTGAATACCTTTGTTTTCACAATACTCTTTCACTATTGATACAAAGGATTTAAAATGACTAATCTCTGCCTTAAGTTATTCGATAGGATCTATTTTAAAGTCTATATTTAGTTGCTTTCCATTAGTTATTTAAAAATATTTATTTTTAAGATATTATTCCATTTTTATTATTTCTAATTTATATATTATTTTATATTTTAATTTAATTTATAAATATTTTTAATTTTAAGTATTTATTTTGAAAAACAATTCCTATTATTAAATTGAAAGACTTCGAGTTTCTATAGGTAAATTATTAGTGTGATATTAAAACAATATATTTTTAAAATAAAAAATTTATGAAAAAATTAAAAATTTTCAAGCTTTTATGTAAATAAATATCAATAATACTATTTTAAGATTCATAATGGAATTGAAAAAGTTTAAATAAATAATTGAGTGAAGCTTATTTTACTAATTATAAAATATTGCTAATTAATAAATCAAACATTATTTAATAAAATACATATTGACTGAGTGTTTAATATTTTTTAACACGAAATAAATTATAAAGAACTTGTATAATATTTAGTGACTTTTTTAAAGAAATAATAGGCAGAAATAAATTTTAATTATATAAAAATTAAAAATTGATTGTGAAATGTTGAAATAATTATTTGAATTCAAAATTAATAATAACCTTTTAGTGTAGTATATACATATATAATATTATAAGATTATATATAGGTAATTAATTTATTGTTTTTAATCATTCAAGGTCATCTAAATAATTTTACTCAGATTGAAAAGCTGAGTTTGATTAGGTAGTTGTTTCTGATTATATTATATGTATGTCTTCCTAACAATCATCTTAAGCTTAATTACTATATTTCATTATATTTTCAAACCTCTTTTCTTAAATTTTTCTAAGATGGTCAGGATTTTCACTTTTAAATTACTCAACTTTTGACTTAACTAAGTTGGTATTTACTAGATTTGTGAGATCAATTGAGTTCTTTCCTATTTTTTAAGCTATTTACTATATTGTCTCCTCCAATTATTTTATTAAATTATCTTCATCAAATTCTTCTTCTCTATTTGTTCCTAACAACAATGAATTCAATAACTTTTCAATATCATCTTTTTGTATTAGAGAAGTATCATCTTTAGACTTGAGTTCAGGTATATTATCTTACAAATTCTCCTTATCTTAAGAATTTAAACATTTTTATAATTGAGTTTCTTGAATCTTTTTCTATCCTTCTTTCATCAAACGTAAAGTATACTCAATATCCTCCTAAAGGGCTCTTTCTTTTTTTATATTTTCTTCTAATTAATTTACTAAGTATGGGTCACTGATTTAATGAGCTCTATTTAGCTTTTTCTTTAGAGTTTCAATTTCAATTAAGCTTTTCTTTAAATTATTTTCAAAGAAAATAATTCTTTTTTGCTTAACTTCTGCATTTTTCTGTTAATTTTAAATCTATTCTAACCTTTTTGCTTCTTGTTTCTTATCGTTTATGTCTTTTAATAAATTTTGCATTTATTATTTTCCTCCTTCAGTAAATGCTTCGCTAAGAATTCTTTCTTCTGGAAAAATTGGCCTCTCATCTAAATAAGTTAATTATTTAAGAGTCCCAATCATTTTTTTGCGATAGTAAGGAAACTCATGAATATAGTCATTTCCTTACAGATAAAGTACTTTTAAGCTAGGCATTTGAGCAAATATCTCATCTAATATTTTTGGATCATAAGTTATAGAATTATCTTCTAAGCCTAAACAAGAAAGAGAAGGTAAATCTTTAAGTTTAACTATACTCTCAAAATCCTTTAACTGATTAGATCCTAAGGATAGATTTTCTAGCTTTGTTAATTGTTCTAATCCAGAAACTTTAGATATAATATTGTGTGATATGTTTAGGGTAATCAATTCCTTATTTTCTTCCAATCCCTCTATTTCTTTAATGGTATTATGTTACAAAAAAAGGTGCTAAAGCTATTTAAGACAAGATAATCCAGTTATTTTTTAAATCATATTATTTTCCAAATAGATGGTCTTTAAATTTATGAATTTATCTAAATTTTCAATTTGATAAAATCCTTTATGATGTAAATAAATTTTATTATTCATCTCAGGATATTCATATAAACCATCTTCCTCGCATATTTTTACTAAATTTTGTAGAGTCATTAAAATTCTGTCCTTATCATCTCTATCTAAAACTCCTTTTAACTTTCTAATTGTGGCCATTTTATCTAACTAAATATTTTTTTTATCAAATAACCTAAAAATATGCGAATTTTAATTAATCTTTTAAACGATGACAATTTCAATATATTAAAAATTTATAAATCCTTTAACACTTTTTAAAGTAAAGATTAATTGAAACTTTTAAGAGTTTCAAATTTAAAAAAAAATATATATATAAATATTAATAAATAGATCAAAATTCATAAGAACTTTTTTTCTATATATTTTATTTAATTTTTCTAAAAATGTTTGATAATATGTTGAATGATTAAAAATCAACTATTCATTATGTTTTTGAAGCTTAAGATATTTTTTAATTTAAAGAATTATTTCTATTTAAAAAATTAAATATTTATTTGATTTCAGTAAAAAAAAATGTATTTATTTTATATTTATTAAATGATCAATAAAGAAAATTAAAAAGCCTTTTAATTTAAAAATAAATAAGGTATTTTATTAATACAATAAAAGAAAAATATTGTCTATAAAATAAAAAAATTAGCCTACGAAAACAAAAATATATATAACTGAAATAATACATTTTGGCAAAAAATAAAAAGTTATGTTAAAAATTTTTGTTTGTAAGTAATTAATTATCTTTTATTAGTATAAAATTTTTAGGATAATAAAAATCAAAACTCTTCAAGCATATTGGTTTGTCTTAAATATTAAATATCATCATCCCCTAGCTTTACCATCTCACCATCATCTCCTAAAATGTAGTTACCTTTTTCATCCATCAAGTAGCCATTCTCATCCAATTAGTAGACTACTTCTTCTTCCTCTTCATATTAAGCTTGTGGAGCTTAATCCTAACTTTGAGTATCTGTTTATAAGGACTCTCTTTCTTCATTAACTTGCTATACATTTGATGACAAGACATATTCAGCTCTATTTTCTACAACAAATTATTGGTCTTGCTATTCCTAGTTTTATTAAATTTGAGAATCCGTTTCATTAACTTTTTTATTTGACTCTTCTAGCTCGTCGTCTTCTCCTTGAATTTCGTCATCATCTACAGTATCATCAGCTTTAGCAGGATGGGGGACACTTTTAACACTCTAAGGCTTTTATTTTTCTTAACTATCTCTTAGGTTTGCTTGCTCTTTATTTTCCTGAGTTTATACAGACCCTTCCTTTTAAGAATTCTACAAGTTTTCTTATTTACTCTTTAGAGATTCTTATTCTGGGGGTTATGTTACAATAATACTATAGGCCAAATCTCTTGAAGAAGATCTTTAGTCTAAACTTTTTTAGGAATCACCTATATCATTAGTTTTCTAAGAGCTAGTTTCTCTAATTTCTTACTCATCAATTAATGGAATATTCTTGTGAGAGCCACACAAACTTTCATAAATTTATTTATTATCTTCATCCTTGAAACTGAGATCATGTACATTAACTTCTATGAGTTAATCTTTTTCTTTTAAATAAAAAACAATCTAGTTAAAAAATTTAAGAATATTAAATTATTAATTTACTCAATTCTTAAGATTTTCTCATAGCCTAAGAAGCAGTCATTTTTTATGGAGATGAAAGAGGTGAAATGTTATTAAACTTCTTAGATTTAGTGTCAAAAACAAATGTTTCCTTTAATTAAATTAAACATTGAAATAAATTTATTTAAAAAGTAGAAAATTTACTCCTTATTCTTCCTCTTCAATAATTTCATTGATTGGCTAAGATTATGTAGAATTCTTAATTTAAGGCTAATTATTGGTGACAGTTGATTAAGTCATTTTTATGTCTACTTAATTATCACCTGATTCTACAGATTACTCTTTGTAACCTAAGCTATTCAAAATCTGTTCATGTGAAGTACCTGAAGTAAGTGAGACCTCTGATTGTAAAAGTTCATGAGGTAAGTCTTGTTAACTTTAAGATGGCTATACTTCATATTCGCTCTCTGTTTCTTATGGTAGATTGGCTTAATTAGTATCTTATTTTTAATAATTATTAATAAAAGTTTAAATTCCATCGTAGTTTATCTTCATATCATCAAAGCTTGATTTGACTTCGCCTCCAATATCATCTTGCTATTTTCTATCTGGCATATCATGGGAAAGCTACTTGCTTCTTAGAGATAAATCATCATTAGTTTTAGGAATTAAATTTGGATTTGTCTGGTTACCACTAATCTATTATGGTTTATCATTATTTACATCTACTTCAAAAGCATTAGACGAGAACTTATTAATTAGTTCTTCAACATTTTCCTCATGCTACTTATACTTTTATAACCATTCTTGATCTTAGTTTTAGTTTAATTTATTTTTATCTTCATTATTCTATCCCCCAAAAGTTATAGATCTTTACATTTCATACTCATAATCCTTATTATTATTTTGCATCTTATACCTTCTTAATATAAATTAAATTATTATAAGCACCTACTAAAATAAATTTATTACTCGAAATCGCCTTAATTACTAATTTTCGAATTCATCATAGAACCATATGTATCTATTTCGACAAGGTCGTTATCTGAAGACTATTATCTATTCTTATAATCTTGATATATTTAGAAATTGGATCCATCATATACTCCACCATATTCCTCTCCATATGTTGCCTATCTTCTAAAAGATCCCTTGCTAGCTTCCATCATCATTTATGGGTTTGAAAGAATTAATCTTCTGAGTTCTTCGATTTGAGTGCTTGTTTCTCTTTAATATTTAAAGAACTTTTCTCTAAGATCTTTATTTTCTCTTTCTAAATCTGAAGCAACAGGAGCTTGTTTTTACAAAGAAAGCTCCTAAATACTTTTCTGCAAAAGCTCAATTTACTTTTAGTAATCAGTTTGATCTTTTAGTACTGACGTATTTAAGCTTCTTTCTTAAATAGAAGAGTCTATCTAGATAAATTAAATAAAAATTTATTAGAATACTTATCAACTTAAATTTTAAATGTTACGTCTTATTTCATATCTGCAATTGATTTATTCAGTTTTTCAAACTCTTTGTTGACATTCTTTAACTTTTCATCTATATATTTTTTTAATTATTAACAAAGATAAATTATTTTTGAAATAGTTACCTAAGGTCTAGCTAATTGTTTGAATTTATTCATTTTAATGAGCCTCTAATAACTATTTTAATTATTTTAGCTCAGATTGAACTTATAATTGCTCTGCTTCTAATCTCTTTATAGTCATTTCATCAACTCCATCTACTTTATCGTTTGATCCACTTCCTTAGGAAAAAACTTTAATTTACTGCTCTATCAACATTAGCTTATTTTCATATTTTTGATTCATCTATTCTAATATTTACGACATTTTACTATCTTTCTATTAGATATTATCTAAGGTACTAACAACTTGCTATTTGATGTCTTCATCAAATTACTTCTTAAGATTTTCTACATTTTATTTGATGTTTGTATAATTTTAAGTAAGCTCTTCTATTTACTAGTTATTTCCTATAACACTATGGATATCTGATATGTCCATAATTGTGTTATTTCCTTATGATTGAAGCTCTTGCTAACTTTAAAAGCTAGTTTCTAGCTATTCTAAACGCTTGTGAGAGGTTTTGAGTTGTTCCTCTAGCTTTTAATTTCTCTCTATCAATATTTTATATCTTTCATTTACTTCGTAAGAAACTAATTCCTTCACAAAAGATGTGAGTAATGGATTTTCCTTAGGATTCTCATAAACTCTAGAACTTTTTATATAAGATAATAAATATATCAAACATAATTCGTGTAAATCTAGTATTAATATAAACGAATATTTTTTTATAATAAGAACTAGCAACTTATAAATTTATTGGTAAAAATATCCTCTATTTTTAAGAAAATAAATTCGCTGATATAATATTTACCTAGAAAGACTTGTGTTTGATTAAACGGTTGAATTATAACCACTAAACGGCCCAACTTAGCTATCTTTTCCTATTAATAATTTTTTTTAATTGTTGGATATAAGGTTTTATATTTACCTAATATATGAAGCTCTATTTTTTTAATCATTTCAGGAGTATTTATACTGATACTTCTACCTGCTCCTTATGGCTATGAAGGAGCGGCAGCATTAGCCTATTCTTATTTTTAAGGAGGCTTGTAAGGTGGATTTAAAGGACCTTTTTTTTGTTCAAAAATTGGCTTATGGCTTGACTTATTCATGAAATTTTTAGTTAGATTTTATGTAAATATTTTGAAAATTATATACTTTAATTCAAGCAAATTGTTAATTAAATAAAAACACACTCATAATCTCATATCAGATTTTCTTTTAATATTAACTAAGAAGTAATTAAGTGCTCTATTTTGAAGTAAAATAAAATAATCTCTTGGCATAAACATATTCTCGCAGTATTATTTTTAAAGTTTTATCATTTTTAGTTAAAGTTGTATCTTTGAATGATATTTTGCTTGAAAATTTAATATTTATTTATTA
This sequence comes from Tetrahymena malaccensis 436, assembly GCA_000231845.2. Lineage (NCBI taxonomy): Eukaryota > Ciliophora > Oligohymenophorea > Hymenostomatida > Tetrahymenidae > Tetrahymena > Tetrahymena malaccensis. The sequence goes on along the minus strand of AFXY02001934.1, from coordinate 21,622 downwards.
TTTTGATTGATAATTTATTTTCTACTCCTTTCTATACATTTTTCAATAATATTCATATCAATATACATTAAATAAGTGAAATAAGATTGTTTGGAATGTAGATTTCTGATAAATAGAATTAATCTTTTTTTTTGATCAATTTTTTATTGAATTATTTTGGCAATATTTTTATTTACTGATTCATCTATTTTTTTTAATTTTATTACTTTTTTATTCATATCAATTAAGGCCTAATATTTATTATATAAAGATAACAAATATTAAAAGCTTTTTAGATAAAATTCTTTTTTATTTAATATAAATTTAAATAAATTGAAGCCTTTTTAAAATAAAGTTTTTTAAAATTATTACTTATTTTATTAAAAAACAGATAAATTTGTTTAAAGATTTTTTAGAAACAACAGAAAATAATAGGTCAAATCATTAACTGCTTTCTTATTTTTTTAAGTAAACAGCTACAATTTGCTTTTTGTAAATAAATTTAACATAAATGGGTTAGAATTATGAGTTGTCTTCAAATTAGAATTTTATCTAACCTTAGGGGTCTATATCAGCTTGCTTTACTTCTACAGTTTTTATTGAAAATTTATTTTGGTTCTCCAAAAGCAGTTCTAATGACCAGTTATTAACTGTTGTAATGTCGCTTACTGTTTCTGTTTTTAAATAAGTCAGACAGTTGATGGAATATAATCCACATTTTGGTCTAGGTTTTTCAGAGTCTTAAATTATTAGCTAATACATGTTAATGGTTTAGAAAGTAGACATTTTTATCTTGAAATAACTCTAACTTTCTTATATGATAGGCTTTTTGAGGCCAGTTTAGAATGTAAGCTTAATTGGTTTTTTTACTTAATTTGCAAGCTTTTTGTAGTAATTTATAAGCGTTATGAAGTAGAAGACTTAAATTAATTCTTACTAATTCATTTCAAAAATTTTCTTTTTAAATTTATACTATTCCTGTTTTTAATCTACCATAACAGTTATTCTCATTACCTTTTGCCTATTATTTTCTTACTAAGGTGAGTACACTTGGTTTGATAAATCATTTTTAATTTCATTTACAAGGGACCTTAGAACATACAAAGCAGTATCTTAACGAACTAGCTAGGAAGTTGAGATTGATTCTAATACCAAAGTTTTATTTTCTTTTGAGGTGCTTTCATCTTAATATTTAAAGTAAACTTTTACATTATCAGAACTATTTTGTTTCTTCTCTTTATCTTAATTTTAGCTATTGTTGCTAACAACCTCTGTAAAAACTAGCTAAATATTAGAGAAATAATTAGATAGCTAAAGCTTTTGAATATCCTCTTCATCTAAATTTTTAATTTACTTATTCTCATATTTGTTTTTAGTTTTCCAATTTTTTTATTTCTTTTCAAATTTATGCTGCTTCATAAATTTTTCATAATTGAGAATACTGTTTGCATCTCTCAAACCCTCACAGCTATCAAATATTGCATTCCATTAATTTGAATTCCACTTATCTTCACCCTTATATGTTACATTATATTCGGATAAAATGGAGCTAATATTAATCTTGAATTCCATAATTTTAGATTAAATTAAAGAAAAACTAATTTTTTGAGAAGGATAAACGATCTAAAAAGCTTAATTTTTATTAAATTAGTAAGTCAAATATTTATAAGCTTGTTAAGAGCTGGGTTTAATTGGTTAATTAATAATTGATAAAAATTCTTTCTACAACTATACAGTATTTGATTTAACCCATTTTCTGGCTTAAGTTTAGAGTCTATAAAAATCTTTTAAGTCTTTACCTTTCTGCTAAACAATAAGATCTAACAAATATTTATTGTAGACTTCATCGTAATATGTTTACTTGTAATTATCTAAGTCTACATTCTTATAAAGTAAAAAGTAGGTTTCAAGCTCTTTTATCTTTTAGAATACTTAGTTGTAATAAAGGTATATATCGTTCTGATTCTATTTTTTAAAATTTATATAAAAAAAATTTATTTTTATAAAAACTTACTTTGAGGTTGTTCTCGAAAATCTGAGGTATGATCTAATCCAATTTTTACAAGCTAAGGGCCTTATTTTCATTTTCTTATTTATTTTATTTGACACTTTCTGTGTTTTTATTTTCATCTATTTAATCACCATTTTGGCTACTCTTTCTGCTTCTTTCTATCTCTTCAGAATTTTTTAAAGTTTTTTTCGATTTGCTTGGTTTCTTTGAATCTGCATTTTATTCTTAAAATAATTTTTTAAGGATATCTCTATTTTAGCACACTGATTTTATCAGGTCATATTCATTTGCTATTTTATAAAAGTAGTGCTCTATATCGTCATCCTTTTTTTCTGGAGCAGTAAATTCTTTAGTTGGATGTTTAAAAGCTAAAGATAAGGTGACTTTTAGTATTTAATAAGGTAATTTGAACTTTTAAGAATCATTGTCTTCTAAGGGTTTGTAGACTTCATAAGTAGTTTGACCTAAGCGAATTATTTTATCGCTATGGTCTTTGAAGCAATCAGACTTTAGATTAAATGGCTGATTAGTAGTTGTAAATTTAAACATTACATAAATAAACCCATATTTATGAGCGTTTGAAGATATAATCTAAATGACCTTTTGAATTTATGAAGGAATGTATGAGTACATTAATTTAAGTTATGAGCAATTCATTATTAGGGTGTTAAAATATGATATAAAATCTATAACACAGTAATGTCTATATACATCAAAAATAGAGTGGAATTAAGTTAAAAATGCTGGTTGGCTGTGAATAGCCAAGTTATTATCAGCATAGTATCTTTAATCATATTGTTTGAAGAGCTAGTTAACTACTTTAATTGGCTGAGCAGAAAAATCAAAAATAAGAGCTAGCTTTATTGTTTAGTCTTGTTAATCTTACTCTAAATTTTAAAATATGCTATCAGCTTGCTCTTCATTACCATCAAAACAAATAAATTTAATCTTAAAATCATCCAACTTGTATTTTAACTTAACATATTTTTTAAATTCTTCTTTAGAAGACCAGTGCTATTGTAAACCAATATTCATTTCGTATTTTAAGTATCTACTACTGTAAAGATTTGCTAAGTTTTAATTCCTTTCTAAAATAATTGACTCTTGATTGATTTCAAAATCAAAATCATAAAAGAAATCTGAATCATAATTTTATTATTCAAATTATCTTATAAATTTAAAAGGTTATTGAATTGGTATTGCATTTAATGGAAGAGAAGCTTATATTTAATTTTAGTCAAGTATTTTCTAAAGATAGATATTAGTAAGATAGAAAGTGTTAATTATATGTGTTTTATTACTTTCGAAATAGAAGTATACAAAATAGGTGTTTTCGTTTTTCATTTCTTTTTCTAAAAACAGCTAACCTTGCATATTCTTGATTCTTTCATAAGGAGTAAGTAGTTTTGCATATTCAGAAGATTGTATTTCTTTTGCAATTAAATTTACTTCTCTAGCATACAAACTCGTGCCTATATTTTCAATTTTCTCTATAATTTTTTTTATTTTTTATTTATTTTGCTTGCTTGAGTTTTATTTTTATGATTATTCTATTTCATCACTAAGCTTTATGTTGATAATTTAATCATATTCTTGATCTGTTTTTGGCTTATCAATGAATGACTGAGCAGCAATGTCGTAATTTCTTAGTTGAGCTCTTTAGATCAAAGCATATGTTTAACACCAATTTCTGAAATAATACTCTTCTTAATGAATCTCTTATTAAAACTACTTTTCAAAATATTCATTCACAATTTAAGTTTTAGTTTAATTGCTACCAAAGTTTTTAGAAGAAAGTTTTAAATTAAAAGCCATTTTTATGTTATCAAATGGAATGAATTAAATGTTTTTGGTAAATTCGAACTCCTTAAACACAAAATTCTAAAATTCTTAAACGTTGATGTAGTTTATCGTTAGTATCATGTTTTAACTTGAAAAATACTAATATTTGTTAGCATTTCCAATAATGATTTCTATTCTTTTCACGTTGTAGGGTTCAAATAACAGCTTAGATACATGCTCATCGTAAAAGTGGACTATTTATTCAAATTATCTTATATCTTAGCAATTTTTTATATTGATCTAAAGAAAGTTAGCTAGCTATTTAATACACTTTGCTTATGTATTTTAGTTGGCATGATCTAAAATGAAAACTATAGTTTTTAAATTTAGAATACTTGTTTAATCCAAACTTGTTAAAGTATCGCATAGAATTTTAGAATATAAATTTGAATTGAAACATTTTATTAATATTATAAAAGCATTTTAAAATTCTATTGGAACAGATAGCTTTATGGGTTATCCAGACTCTCTACTTATTTTCCAAGCTCTGTACAATTTTGAATATTCTGTAATTATTTGTTTAAGATCTTAAAAGTAAATTTGAGAAAAATCTTAGTTGTCATCAAGGATATCATCCTAATTTCTATTTTGACTTGGTTAGTCTTATTTCTGTTTTGGTGCAATATCTGCTTATTGTTCTGAATCCAAATCCTAATTTATCTGTTATTCCGCATCTAATTCATTAGAATCTGATGATTAAATTGTACTATTTTTGGATTTTGTAATTAAATAATTTTGTATGTATTCTGTCAATTAAACCTTTTCTTCCCTTACTTTAAGCTTTAAATGTATTTTAATATATATTGACAGTAATTCTTCAATTTATTTATCATTAAATACTTATTTAAGCTTTGGAATGAGCCTAATAAATAATTCAGTATTGTATATAGCTATGTTAAACATGAAGTAAGAGAATGTACTGTTCATAGGATTGAGAAGATTTGCTAATTGATAAAGATAATTTTCATCTTTATTTACATCTAAATTTCTTAATATATATTCATAAAGCCAAACATCATTATAAACTCCCAATTTAGCTTGCTTAGCATTGAATTCAATTTATAGAGGACCAAATTTATTTACAATATCTTTAACTTTTGCAACGAATTCTTCTTCTTTAGCTTATTGAAAGCTCAAAGTACTCAATCCGTGACGATACTTTAACCAGTAAATAATCTAATATGGTTTGATCAAAATTTTATGTAAGTTATCATAGCCATATGGATTATTGTATTCATGATGTTCGATTACTAATTTGTTCTAAGATAATTAATCTAATATACGATCATTTGATTTAGTACTATTTTCTTCAAAGGATTATGGCAAATGAAGAATTTAACTCTTTAATATTTCACTTTGAATAATTGCCAACTCAGAAGAGTAATTTTTTAGCTTGGACTTATCAAATACAAGTTCTGATAGCTATATAAACGTTGAAATATTTTTCTTAGTCAAAAGAAAACAAGGTAAAGAAATTAAATTTTCCAGTAGAAGATTTTTTAGCATGATAAACATCTTCTATGTTTTATTAAACTTCTCTAACTAGTTTTCTTGTGCAAGAAGCAATTTCATGCTTAGCCAATTACAGTTTTCTATTTCAAGCAAAAATGTTTTCTCCTCGTCATCTGATTAAACTTAATCCTATTCGATTTATTCAGTTTAATTTGATTTTTACTATTACTTTTGTAAGCTATTAAATTATTATATTTCTAGCTCATTTATCGCGAAGTTTAAAATGTCATAATGTCTAAACGCTTTTATGTATTAATACTGATTTTAAATAGTTTATTTAATCTAGTTCCTATCAGACTCGCTTCTTATTAATGAAAAAAATACTTTTTGCATGTTATTTTGAATAGAAAGCTCTACTAATTTGATAGAATCTGAGCTTTTTCTATAATAATAGGATATCATCTTTTCGATGAAATCTTCTTTATATCCCTTTACAATCATTTCATAGAATAATTTACTTTAGTCCATAAATTCTTCGACTAAGCTCCTCTTTCCCTAATACAGCTTATCAAAGACTATCTTTGCGTAAAGAGGATCTTAAGACTTGAGAATGTAAATTTTAGAGTCAGGATTACTTTACATAAACTAAATTAATCGTTCATCCACTTCATCACCCTTAATAAGTAAGCCACTTTTGAGAATATAATCTGCAAACTTTATATTTCTCTTTGGTGAAGGATTAACCATTACATTAAAGTCAATTTCAGATATTACATTAGCTAATTCAAAATTTAGTAAATCACTTTTGAATTAAGATATTTCTAAATTTTTAGATCCTTCATTCTATTGCTTTTTGAAATACTTTTAAATTTTAAGTCTCTAAACTTCTCTTTTTACTAATTCTATTAAAATATTGCTATAAAGTCTTTTTTTTTATTATTCAATCTGAGAATCTTCTTAATTCCCTTTATCTTTTGATTGATTTTATATTCTTTCTTTAGTTTAATTTTCATTTAACAAATCTGGACTGCCAAAATTTGCAGAATCTAACTCAGAATCAAAATTATCGTTTTTTTAATCACCGGACTTTTTGATATCCGATTTCGAGTCTTGATTTTTAATCCAACTCATACAATCTATTAAATAAGTAGGAAGAATATTCTTCATTTTATCAACTGTAAATTCTTCATTTGCCATCGTTTAAAAGAGTATTTCTTTACCAAAATTTTTAACTATTGAGGATATAATTGGATTATTATTGAACTAAAAAAGATTTATTAGGCAACTTTATAGAATAATTATAGCACTTTCATTAGAAATATATTCTTTTATTATTAATTTAGAAGAAAGATATTCGATATTTTCATTAAACTTTTTACAGCGTCTTGCTTACAATATTGAGAATATATTTCTGATGTAATTTTCTGTATTATGCTTCATTTTTTAAAGAATTCCAATAACTTTATCTGGTCTCTAATACAAATACTTTGAAATTTTGACGAATGGTAATTCTTTATCTTTTGACAGATACGAGTATTCTTCAGAACCCAACTTTTCTTTTTTCATTGCCTTATATTTTTTTAAAAACTATTTATAAGAAATATCAGGGTTTTACACATAAAAATCATCTTATGAGTAATATATTTCTAAGCATGTGTCAAAGAGTTGTTCAATTTAGAATGCATTAGTATTAAGTAATACAGGTGAACCAAATAGAACTTTTAGACTTTTATTTTATGGGATGTTTACTTTATAATAACCTTACTTTTCTTTGTTTGGTTCTTCTTTTTGACTTAATAAATTGTAAGAATGCTCTTTCTAAAATTTAGTTATTTTTTTTTAGCTTTTTTCCATTAATTATTCCAATTTTTAAGAGTATTCTTACTACTTTTTCTTAAACTTTTCAGAAGCTAAGCTCTCATAAACAGTTTTAATTTATTTACGAGATGCAGAACTTTCTTGGTTCACCAGTAAACCTTATAAGTATCTCATTATAAAGAAATGCGCTAGCTCATATCTAAATTCTTCACTCACTCTCTAAATCCACTACTAAATCTACCCATACTAGTCATTTTTTTCCAATTTTTTTAATGTAAGCTATGATTCTCTATCTCTAAAAAGATATTTTAAATTTTCTAATTATAAATTTTATTGTTTATCTTTGCTTATAAATGATTACTGCTAAAATACTAGTTTATATTAAAGTAAATTTATGCTGTAAAATCTTAGAAGCTAAAAGATTTACTACTAATACACAGAGCTATAAGCAAGAATCTTTTAACCCCATTTTGGTTTACCTAATTCAATACAAAGCATTATTATCCTAGATAAAATAGCTAAATGCCTATAATATATTTTTGAACTTAGAGCTTCAATACATTTTTTAAAATAATCTTTATTTGTTATTAAAATAGATTAATTTTCTCCTTATTAACTGTTCTTGCTATTTTGCTATTAAGGGTTAGAATTATTTGTTTTATATTACTTCTTTTCTTTTAACTTCTTATTCAGCTCAAAGTATAATACTGCAGCATGAGTATTTGAATCATTTAATTTCATCCAAAGATCAGGCCAGTTTTAGCTAAAAATGTATCTCTTATTTTACTTGCTCATCCTACTTTTATTTGTTAAGCTGCTTTCAATCATAAACTAGGCCCATTCATAACTCTTAGTAAAATTTTTTACCTTAGCTTTGACACATATTACATCAAACAACATTTAGCTGACCTTTAATTTTTTCTTTTAACCATCAGATTTATTATTATTTTCATTATCTTTTTCTTCTGTAATTTATATCTAATTGATATCTAGATTAGCTAAGATGTTTTACTCTATTAATTAATGATTATAGCGACGAAAGCACTTTAATTAATAAAATAAATAAAAATAAATTCAATTAAAAAAAAAGAAGCATACTAGCATTTAAACTAACTTGTTGTGTGGAATTAAATTCTCATCTAATATAACCTAAATCATAGAAGTAGAAGGATTGATTCTTAGCACTCTACACCATCTTAAAAATGAATTTAAATCAAAGTAATAATTTGAAAGAGACCTTAGGTTTTCAGAAGCACTACCCTCAATAATGTAATATAAAAATAGCTCCAAAAGACTATCTGCCATGTATTGAGATTTACTTAGTCTTTCAAGTAATTTTGCGAATTCTACTTTATTGTTATCATCTTTTGCTATATAAAACGGTATATTTGTTAAGTGATTACAGTGCTTTTAAATCATCAATTTTTTAAACTCATCTTTAGTTTAAAACCATTTCTGCTTTTAGATGTTAGGTTAGTCTTCCATATACCTCGCAAAAGGTCTTGCTTTTATTTCCACTATAGCAAAGAAACCTAGCTTATCTAGGTCCAATATAAATTCAGAATTTTTGTTGCTATGATTTTATTTGAAGTGGAAAATAAAATTTTTATCTAGCTTTTTGAGTTTTTCAAACAGAATATGCTTTTTTGCATGATAGGTCTCTAAATTGCAGAAAAAATACTTTTGCACTTAATAGTCATCAAATTAAAACGCGCTGTATTAGCGAGTCTATTTGTTTTTAGCTAAAAGGCGAGAAAAATATTTAGTAATTTCTCTATCTTGATTGGGAAATAATATTTTATCTATTTAAATAAAACAGTAAATTAATTGATAAATTATTAATTATGCTTTAAGAAATTATTAAAAATTTTACTTGACCATTTAATTTCATGATAGTTAAGGTTTTCAGTAGAATTCTTTGGAAGAGGCTCTGTAGATTTAAGTACTTCATCATCTCTTTACTTTTACTTTATTAAACTCAATTTAATTATATTTTATTAGCCTTATTTCTTTTTTATTTTTTTACTCACTAAAACACTATTATCTTAATATTAGGTGTCGCCCTCTTACCTCTTTCTCACATACCAATCATAAACTGGGTGTTTCATTTTCATCATTTTGTGGATTAAAGATCTATCCTTTTCTATAACCCATTACAACTATCTTTGATTCATATATTAATATCCTTTCATAAGGTGATATTCATCATCGAATAGATTTTGCATAAGTCTTTCATAAATTGGTTTAATTTCAAAGAATTTGTTTATAGCAGGAGGGTATTTGTAAATAATCTAGAAAGATCCTATTTTGTTTATTAAAAACTGCATGACTTCAGAATTTTAAGAACAAGAATTGATTATTGGAAGTAACTCATTTCTGATAAATTAGACAGAATCGCCTTACTCTCTCAAGTTAGGAAATAATAAGTTTAATGTAGAAAACCTAATTCTTCTAATATTTCTTCTTAAAAAGTAGATTAAGGGATATTGACCTGAGTTGTTTTTCTAATTTTTGAGTTAATTCACTATATCTTAACCAAGCAAAGACAATATATCTTCAGAATTTATAAGATTAACATTCAAATAGAGAGAATGTAAAATATTTTCTCCTTAATCATTCATAAATTATTTGACCTAATCTTATCCAGCTTATTTAATATATTCCAATATTTAATCGGAACTAGCACGCTTGAATAATAATTATCCAGGTGTATTACCTGATAAATCTTTTTGTGAAAATAAAACAAAAGTTTCATCATATCTTCTAATGATGTCATCTAGCTATATTTAAAAATGAATAATCAAATAAAAAGAATAATTAAAATAAATTTTACATTCTGTCTATTTTCTATATTGCTATGAAGGATATTATGGTAACGAATGTCTGAATTATTTTCTTTAGCAAATTTTCTACCACCAGCAATTTTAGAATTACCAAAATATATAGATTAAAATTTATTATTTTCAAATTTATCTGGCAAAACAAATTTATTGAAATATAAATCTCTATAATATTCTAGACTTAGATCAACATTATCGATGTTTTATTGATTTTCCATCATTAGCTTTTCAAAGATTTTGCTTGAAAATTCTAGCTCTGATAAATTTTTGAAATCACAAACTATTTAATAAATTAATCACAATATAGTTGTTGCCTTATTTAAATAGATAAATAGAATTACATTGTGAGAGTATAGCTGAGTATGATTTACTTCTTTACCTTAAAATAAGAGAAAATTAATTTCCTTCACTTCCATAAGTTGGGGTATAGTCTAATTACTTGTCCTTGATGAAAAAAAAATCTGAAAGCTGAATATTCTATTATTCTACGAGCCTTTTTTAAAGCTCAAGGAAAAACTTTTTATCTTTTTCAAATCTGAAAGAAACTTTTTAAAATCCATTAAATATTTCAATTGAAGCATATTTAAAGAATCCTTGATTGCTTGTTAAATTCTAATCAGTAACTAGTATATTTTATTAAAATTTATAATGCAAACATGATAAATTAATTTAAAAGTGTTTTAAAAATTATTTTTAAGATGTTTGTAATAAGTAATTTAGTTAAAAAAATTAAAATATCTTTTTAATGAAATGTTAAAATAAAATTAAAAACTTACAAATTTCAGTAAATAAGAAATTCATCAGAGGTATATCTCTAATTATTATTGAGAGAGAAATAATAGATTCTTGATATACAGGATCATAAGTTGTAATAATTCTATATAACTTTATTGGATCAGTAATTTTAAGTTATCTCAGAGCTTCTATAGCATCATAGCTAAACTAGGTATGTCTATATTTCTACTTAAGCTATAATTAAAAATGGGATTACTTTTTGCAACAGAATCTAGATAGCTGCGTTGACATATCGCTATTTGAGCTAGCTGATGAAGGTCTACTGACAGATAAAATATCCTATACATTGTCTTTTTCTAGAAAGATAATTTCTAAATAAAATTAAGACATTTCTTAATAATCGATTTTATTTTAATATTGTTTTCCAGACAAAATTCCTTTATTTTCAAATTCAAAGTTAATGATTTCTCCTGCTTCAATTTCAAACATAGAAAAATGTGCAATTTTTCCTTTAGAAGGTTTATTTATCTAGCCCATAATTTTATAAAGCTTTTCAATATCAGGATAATTCTCATCAATGATTACTTCATTAAATCTCTCTCTTAACATATTCATTTTTCCCTTTTTCTTTTTAATTGGAAATAAGTTAACTTCCCCCACTAATATTCCTTCATCAATAGGAATATCATCATAAATATCCGAAACGATAGAGTCTAGATAGTTAGGCATCATTTCTCTCTCCTAAGGTTTTTCAGTTATACCATTAAACCATGACTAATCAGCAAAAAGTACTTTATTTTTTTCTTTATATTATTAAAAGTAATTAATTTTAAGAAAAACTTAATAAAATTGTTAATATTTATCTTATATTGAAGTTCTACTTAGATTTAAGTTTCAAAATATATTACTTTATCCATGGTGAAAGCAAGGACATCCAAAAGCAAAGTGTGCTTCATCAAAATCTTTGTTTCTTTATGTAAATTACCTCAGTTATTTAATAGAATTTACTTTGTTAGTTAAAGGACCATACACATTACTAAAGTAATCCTAAGAAACAGGTTATAAATCTTTTTTATACATTTCCTCTAATTTTTTTTTTTGCATTTCTAATTCTTTTTAAACATTTTATTTGAATTCTAAAATGTTTATTCTTTTTACTGACTAGCTGTTACCATTTTTGTTTAGCTTTAGAGTAGATAGCTTAGATTCTTCTTTTAAAGACTAAAGCGGTCTAATAGAAGAATTTCTTATTTAAGAATTTTAAAGGTTCTGAGAAAAGCTATTTTTCATTATATTAATTAAACCAAATCTTCTTTTCTCTTTTATTTTTACTTAATCTTTTGTTTGATTTAATTTATCTTAAAAATGTGTTTTTATTGAATTATTGAATGGATATTTCTGAATTCATTAGCTTTAATCATTGTAATTAAGGTCCTTTTTATCTTCAATCAAAAAATCATCCTACCTCCGATCTCAATTTTTTTTTTTTTCGTTTTTTAAATATAGTTAGATCGATAGATATCTTGAAAGATTTCAATAAAATATGTAAAATTTATTTAAACTTCTTTTATTATCCATTTAAATATTATCCACTCCATAAAATTTACACATAAATTAATATAAAGGAACCTTTAAATTATCTAGAACAACTATACTATTGAAAAGTATAAGATATTTTCATGACTATGAAAAAAATTTTTTATTTTCATTATTTATTTTGAAACTATTATTTAACTTACGAATGAATTATAGAAGGATAAATTTAAAATTAACTAAAAATTTAATTTTTATTCTATTTGAATGAAAGGTTATAATCTTAAATCTTCAAGTAAAAGATTATACTATGATATTATTTTTTTAATATTCACCTCAAAAGTAAGTATTTTTGTGTAATAGATTTAAAATTTGCGATTTATAAAATATAAATACACTAATTTTTTTAAAACTGGATGATTTTGTCAAATTAGCTTTCAAAAAGTTATTTATTTATTCATCCTTTATTTTTGCACAATTATAAATCAAACTTTTAAATCCTTACTCATTTTTTAATGAATTCAACAATTATTTATTTGTTTGTTATAAAATATTCAGTTTTATCTGCTTTTAAAAGAACATTATAATCAAATTAATACAAATATTCAATATTAAGAATAATAATAAGAATAAAGATAAAAAACTAGGGTTCTAATTTGAATAAATGGCTGCTCCTTAAAGAGATATTCTCAAAGACCTTTATGCAGAATAGGTAAATTTGAGATTAGGAGGTAAATAAAAAGATGCGCTTGAGATTTTAGATAGAATGATTTCTCAGCAGCTAGGTTAGCAGTATGATTTAGTTAGAGAAAAAGCTCACTGCCTTTATGAAATGGGTGAATCTAGAGATTGCTTAGAATAATCAATAGCATAATATAAGCTAGCAGTTGATTTATATCCAGCATATAAAGATTTGACTTAGCAATAGAAAATAGATTTATCTAATACTTACGTTGGTTAAGCAAGAGCTTATTCATAACTAGGAAATTAAGAAGAGGCGCTCATCCTCCTAAGAAAAGCAAAAGAAGTTTGTTAAGATAATAAAGATCGTATTTCGATTGAAAAAGCTCTAGTATACTATAAATAGTAGAAATTAGCAGAAGCGTAGGACCTACTTTTATAAGTGGCATAGTCTCCAAATTAAAAAATTAAATAGGAAGCTTACTACAGATTAGGATTTATTTCAGAAAATCCTAAGCAATAACTTGACTTCTATTTGAAGGCCGATTAGGATGATCATGTTATCCTTTTTAATATTGGTAATTGCTACATGAAACTTTATAATTTTAGTGCAGCTATTGAAAAATATACATTTGCCCTTTAGATTAAGAGAGATCCGAAGTATGTTTATAATCTTGCAAAGTGCTTTGAAATCAATGGGCAATACGAAGAAGCTATAGAAACTTATATGAAAGCTTTAACTCCTGAATGGTATTCTAAAGTAGCAGATGTCATTCATAATCTTCATAACTTCACTTAAGATCCTGCATTAAAGGAAAAGCATGAAACATAAAAGGCATCTGATAAAAACTGGCTAGTAGAAACAACACCAGAGTAATTTTACATTTACTGATTAAAAAACTCATAAAATTGACCATTTTCAAGAATAAAATTTGGATCCGTTTTTTAAATAAATAAAAATCAATAGGAAAGAATTAAAATCTCTATTTAGCATAGGAAATTGCTTTTTACATATGAAATTATATGACTAAGCATAAAATTTATATGATGAAGTCCTTGGAAGTAACCTTACTATAACTGAGAAGCCCTTAATCCTATTTAATAAAGGAATATGCTTATATTAGAGTAAAAAACTAGAAGAAGCGTATAAGTGTTATGAATAATCTCTTGAACTAAATCCAAGTTTGAAAAATAATTATTTCTAGATGGGCAATATAAAAGTAGATCAGAAACATTATGAAACAGCAAAAAAATTATTTTTAGTCAGTTTAAAACTAGATGATAGTGGTAGATTAATAGAAAGAGAACATATTTATAATGCTAAAGTTAAAAGTAATTTAGGTTTATGTTGGTAAAAGCTCAAAAATTCAGAGGAAGCTGAAAAATGTTTAAATGAAGCATATTAGCTAGACCCATAAAACTATCAAATTCTTTGCAATTTAGGAGTGTTAAAAATTAAATAGCATAATGCAGAAGAAGCTGGAAGATTATTCAGATAAGCTTTAGAAGTACAAAAAGAAACATAACTTCCAGATAGCTAGGTAAATAAATATAATATTTATAAAACAAATTAGATATAAATTATTTAATTTTACTAGAGAGCTGATAATTTTGTTGCAATAGGTTCACTAAATAGGATTTCAGATATGATGAAAAGATTCCCTAAAACACTCAATGAAGGTACTAAAAAAATGGTTATGAGTATTGTTAGTAGTGATCAAACAGAATCAAAATAAGAAAAAACTGACAGAGATGTATTAGAAAGAGTATTAGAACTTATTGATGTATCAAGAAAAGCTTAAAAATCTGTAGAAGAAATAAAACAAAACTAAGAAGTCATATAAAAAAGCGTAAATAAACTAGAATAGGAAATATCTAAACTTCAAAAGCATCAATAAGAAATGGAAAAAAACTATGATGACTTAAAAAAATTATTTTAAGAATTTGAGAAAAAAGAATAGTAGCCAAAGGAAGTTTAAGAATCTGAGTATGATAAGTTAAAGAGAGAAGAAATGAATGAAGTAGCAGAAATCTACCAAGATGAATTCTTGACTGAATATTATTATGGTATGATTTAAGGATTCGAAGAAGTTTATGATATAGCTAAATCAACAAAATTAAGTAGCTCATTTTTTTATTTTTATTTATTCTTTTCTTTTTTTCATTTACTCATCAATTCATTTATTTATTAGTTTTTAATTTAAAAGTTTAATCTCTAAAATATTTAATCTAAAATTCAATAGCATAATAATTAATTAATTATTAAATTAAGTATTGTAATAACCAAAAAAAATAAATAAAGCAAATTATAACATCTACTTAAGCATTTAAATGATTAAAATTAAATTATTTAAATAATAAATTTAATTTTAATTCATGCTTTTTATAAAATATTTTAGATGGAATATTTAATATTTAATTAAATTTCTAAAATTTTTAATCTAAAATTAAACAGAATAACAATTAATTAATTATTAAGTTAAGTATTGCAATAACAAAAAAACAAAAATAAAGAAAATTAGAATTTACCTTTAAATTTTTTGAATAATTAAAATTAAATCATTAATTTATTTAAACGATAAATATTTAATTTTAATTCATACTTTTTATAAAATATTTTAGATGGAGTATTTGATATTTAATTAAAGAAAAGTACAGCAGTAAATTTAGCCTCTTAAGCTCTTAAATTTCTTCCTTTTGTAGGAGGTTTTCTCTCAGAAAAAGTCAAAGACTTCGAATAAGTATTTAAAGAAAGGTCGTTAGAAACAAAGGCAGCAATAATGTTTGATTTCTTTCCACAGATGCTGATTTATAATGTATTTTCTTCATATGTTTCGAGGAAAATAACTTTAAAGATGAAACCAATTAAAGATGAATTTTTAAAGTCACTACATCCTGAAGAGCAGAAAAAATAAGGAATCGTGGTATGAAATTTTTGTAAAAAATATTTTAATTTTAATTTTTATCAAAATAGGAAAAATGTAAAGGTTTATTTAAATGGATATCTGACAAAGTTTCTTCGGTAAAGTAATCTATCCTCACTTTTGCTACCTCAATCCCTGATTACGAATAATCTGAAATTAGGATTCTTGCAAAATCAGAAGTTTCTCAAGCATTTATATATTTTTTTAAGTTTGCTATGAATGAAGCTAAGAAAAAGAACTAAAAAAGCATGGTTTCAACCTTGATTCATCCTACTAAAATATCAACATTTTTCATATTTATTTTAGAGTAAACAAACAAAAGAGGAGATTTTACATAAAAAGAAGATTCTTAATAAGAAACTGAAGAGGAGGGGGTAGAAAATATTTAACTAACATTCTAGAATTCTGAAGCATATAAAGATATCTAAGCTAAGCTATAAGCTCTATTACCAAATAATAAGAATTGATATTTTTATTAATTAAGAGAATATAATCTTATTAATTAATATTTATTAAGAATATTATAGATAGATTGATTGATTGATAGATTTTAAATAAAATGATCAATTAACTCATTCATTCAGAAAATATTTCTATATTAACATGTTTTTATATCATTTTAATTTTGTTATTTTTCTTCATTTGCTTTAATTTTATTAAAATTCTCATTATAAAATTTTTACATAAATATTTCACTTTGCATAGAATACTCAAAATCTTCATCAATGGTTTACATTAATTGTTAGTATTTCGAATCAGACTTCCTAGATTCAGTTACTAGCTTTTCATGGAAAGAATTTATATCAAAAACACTGTGCATAATAAGCTCGTATTAGTCGCTTTATGTTTCAAAATTATACTGCAAATGACAAGGAAGATTCATTTAAATATTTTTAACTTCTAAAGGACACTCTACTGTAATTCCATCATATGTTTATAATTAAAAGCTGTTGATTGCCTTACTTTAAGAAATGTTTAGCAAAAATTCCAAATATATCGACTAAATTAATATCCTAGATTCAAGAGTAAACATATTCAACCTGCCTTTTTTGAGTGAAATTCTTTTTATTTATTCAGTATTTGATCCTAAAAAATGAATTAGCTTCTTACTTTTTATTATATTAATTAAGTTCCAAGATTTTTTTTACAATGAATAGCTATACCAAGCTATTAAATCATATGATGCTCTGTTCTATCCAGAAAAGTATACCTACTCCAAATACTTTGTTACAAAATACCTTCTTTCTTTGATGACTAAATTTAAATCCTCCTTATTTTAGTAGGAATTAATTATTTGTTCAGCTTTTAGAGTGAGATTATTTTAATACTAAAAGAACTAAAAAAGAAGTTAAGCAAATTAACGATAGAGGTTAAATGGCTAGCTATTCATGATAGTTGCTACTTGATAAAGATTCGGATTAGTTTAGTTTGACTCTTACTTTATATGAAACGATACAACTTATGAAGTGCTCTCTACAGCATAAGTAGGCTTTAAATAGTGAATTATATTGAAACCTTTTAGCTATCCTTTTTCTTCATTTAATTCTACTAGCAGATCCCCATAAGTCAGCAGAGAGTTAGTTAAAACAATCGGACTGCATATTTAAACAACTTTAAATTCACTTTATTGAAAATTTTCTTATTGATTATTTTCTTTAGAATCAATTTGACAAATGTTTTTATCTGTAAGTGTTTAGTTAATCATATTATCTATATTTATTTTTAAGTTTTGTATTTTTTAAAGTTCTAATTAAAGATGTTTTTTTAATTTAATAATAACCACATTATACTAAAATGCTATTACAAAAATAAAACATGAATAAATACAAATTAGGATACATAAATTTTTAAAATAGTAATACTTAGTTAGGTGTTTTTTAATATTTAAATAATTTTCGAAAATAGATAAAATAGTATTTATGAATTTCATATTGTTTTATTTAATCAGATTTCGAATTAAATGTCAAAAAATGTTTAGATAGGACTGAAGTTGAGTTATTGAGCAATTTATTTTTAAAAGAGGACTATTTGATACAATATCCTTCTTCTACTTAGAATATACTCTGAAAGAAAAATCTTTTATTCAAATCTATTCATTAATCTGTTACAGGTCATGGTAAATGTTGTAAGATAATCTAAGCTAAATAGGGTTTCAAAAACTTATTTAATTGACAATGAATCAGCTGAAAGCCTAGTTAATTTTAAGAAATTTAGTTAAAATGTAATTAAAATATTACAATATTTACAGTAGTGATCCATAAAAATTAATATTTTGTATGAAAGAAAACGAGCTGAAGTATTTGAGAATCTACTTTTGAATCTATAAAGAATGAAACTCTCTTAATAATAAAATAATTTTTAAACAAGTTGGGATATTTTTATTTATTACTGAACTTAAAGATCTAAACAAGCAAGATTTGCATTTTTAACCAAATCTCCTTCTTCAAAATGAAATCCTTATGTTTTGTTATTTCTATTTTAAGTTAAAATTAAGGAGATTTTAATATTTTTCAATTAAATCACTTATTTACCTTGAATTAAGTAAAACATTTACTAAGCTCTTATTCTAATTTAAAGAAATTAGAAGGTGCTTAAATTACTCCTTAATAAAATTTGACCTAAGTTTTATTAATATTTGATTGCTAACATATATTTAAATTGATTATTTATTTACCTTGAAAAGATCTTTAATGTTTTTAAACTTTTATGATTTTTAATAGCTTGAGATAAAGGCACAATACCCTCTCCTAAAATATTGTCTCTAAAAATAGGAAAAAATATTTTTTTTATTGTTTTTAAGATTTTTAAGATTTTTATTGAACAATAAGATACCCTATATCTAAAAATAAGAAATCTAAATTGGTTGCTTGATTCAACACCTATCCTAAATCGTCTCCACATAAATAATCTAATTTATTATAACTTTAAAAAACTATTAAAATATAGTCTGACGGGAGCTATTCATACAAGACATTGATACTCAATGAGGTTAATTTTTTGCATGATTAAATTTGCTGACAAATAATTCCAAACTTTTTTGAGTCTAAAGAAGTTTATCTATTTAAATAAATTAAATCATTTTAAAATATACAAAAATATATTATTGTTTTTTTGAGTTAAAAGAATTTTTAGTTTGAAAATTTTACTCAAAATTAAAATTCAATTTCTCCCATAAATCTTGTCTAGTTGATAAGCTTTTTGATATGATTTCAATAGCCTTTTCGGTTTATTCCTATTGCCTAAAAAAAATAATTTGAAAAAAGTTTAATCTAAAAAACAAAATAATGACTTTAAAATAATTGTCAATGAATTTAATTTATGAGCATTTTCAAATAGCTTCTCGAAATAGGAGAGTTCTTCTACATTTGTAAATAGGATTCTTATATAAATATATTAATTAATAAATAGACTTTCAACTAAATATATTAAACCCTATATTAATTTCTAAAGATTCTAAACTATCTCTAAAATTGTATAAAAAATCAGCAATTAGCTTGTAAGAACCTTTTAAAAAGTATTTTCCAAAGTTAAAATTCCTAGTTTTTTAAATTATTTAACTTTAAAAATTAACTCCTGCAGTAGTAACTTGCTTACTTAATAAGCACCTTAATGTTAGGAACTTTTAATAAGTGCTTAAACTCACAGAACATCTCATTAAACTAACTCATAACCTCATTATCTGAATTCTAATATCTATAATAAAAATTTAAAGACATTTATCTTTTTTTTGTAGTTACTCTACTAATAATTTATTAGATTCTTAGTTCTGCTCCAATATTTTTTAGAAAGATTCAACAGTTTCCTATTTCTAATCTTGATAACTGTTTTTATTGAAAAAGGAAGAGTATCCTGTTTATTAATTTGAGTCTTTTTCAAACTATATTTTATTTTAAAATGAATTCACTAAGTTTTGTTGCATAATTATTACTTGAAAATGAATATATTCGATATCCATTTATAATTTAGTTGCAAATAAAATACTGATTTTCTGTAATAACGTTTATATTTTGAATCTTTGTTTTTATTTTAATTTTTTATAATCATCAATTATAATTAATTAATTAATTAATTGATCTAAAATCTGATGATTTATTTTTTTTCAGACGATACTTAATATTTCTGATTTCTAATTGATTTTTCTGATTCATAATAATTCTTTCTATATCAAATGGATACAGCAGATATAACAATTATGATTAAATTTTTGATTGAAAACTCTAATAATAGTTAAATAAACCTCTAACTACAAATACATAAATATATATATATAATATTTTTTTAAGAATATACTTATTTTACATTTTATCAATTACTTGTTTAGAAACTATTTCAATTTCCCCTATAATAAAGTTCTTTGTCTGTAATTCTTAATACATGAATGGAAGGAGGATATCCTCCTACCCCTTAAATTCCTTAATTCCAATCATATCCTAGTCCAAAAGCGAGGAACTCTCCATCATATGTAATTGCTCCAGTGCTAATAGCTCTGCCTGAAAATTAGTATTCTACTATTTTATTTTTTCTATCATAGTCCCAATAAATCTATTTACAATAAAGATGAATTAAAATTAAATAAATAATATATATATTTAATTAATTAATACAATTTTTCCATCAGCTCCTAAGGTTGCAAGAAAATGTTTATTTTTGATGTTAAAGGCAATTGAATTAATTGGGTAGAGATCTTGAAATTTTTAAGGAGTTCTATAATAACTAGATGGCTAGGAACGATCTTCTTTGTGTCCTTTAAATGTTATTATATTATCAGAAGTATATGTTGGAAGCATGTTATACTAATCTATCTTTTTAACCTTAGATATATTACCTCTTCCATCTAAAGAAGAAAGCCCAATTACATTCAAATCAGGAGATATTGCAACACACTATAGAGGAGATGTTTTACCTAACTAAGATTCTTTATATTCAAATTTATATTAATTATTCTTAAGTAAGGTTTCTAAGTTAAACAAGACCATTTTTTATTCCATTAAGCCAATCATAACCAAAGGATAAATGAAATCACAGCATATTGCTGGAAAATCTAATTTTGTTTTAATAGGAGGATTCTAGAAATTTTATGCGTTATACAAAATTATTTCTCCTTCACAATTAATGACTAAGAGTATATCATATTAGTTAACATAAAATATACCAATAGCAGGAAGCTAGTATTAATCTATCTAAAAAACTTGTTGATTATTGTATTTATTGTTATTTATTTGGTAGCACATTAAAGAGCCATCTCCTCCTGCAAAAAATACACATGAAGCATCGCTTTTCCATTAACATGTTAAAATTGGATGGTTATATTCAAAATAATTAACCGTCTAAAGTACAGGGTATTGCTAAAATACACATTAGTAAAATATTAATTCACCACCCCATGTTGAGCAAACAAACATTTAATTGTTAGGAATAGGAATCCATTTTATACATGATATTGTATCTTTTGGTTATTAGTGTTAATTGTTTGATGATAATGTAATAGTTTCTTTTTAAGAATCGTTATCGCTAAGTTGAAATCCTTAAAATCTTTGCATCATTTATTTATTTATTTATTTATTTATGTATAGATATTATATAAATATTTATTAAGCTAAATATTAGTTAAAAATTTACTTGTTTCTAATCCAGACTTGAATAATTAGAATTTACAAATTGAAAATTAAAAAATATTTATTTTTAAATTTTTAACTTTTTAATTAATCTTTTTAGCGCAATTTTTAATAAAAAGATGTTAAATCTCCTTTTAAATTATCTCAAAAATGTAATATAAATTGGGGTTGGGGTTGGGGTTGGGGTTGGGG
>JH720160.1:84283-103414 GCA_000231845.2 Tetrahymena malaccensis 436 | reverse complement strand
AACCCCAACCCCAACCCCAACCCCAACCCCTTGCATATAAATAATCCAATTAATAAATGTAATTTTATTGATAAGATTTTTTATAAAAAATAGAAAAGTAATATTTTTTTACTTAAGAAAGTGAACTCA
Source organism: Tetrahymena malaccensis 436 (assembly GCA_000231845.2). Lineage (NCBI taxonomy): Eukaryota > Ciliophora > Oligohymenophorea > Hymenostomatida > Tetrahymenidae > Tetrahymena > Tetrahymena malaccensis. The sequence goes on along the minus strand of JH720160.1, from coordinate 103,285 downwards.
CTTCAAAATAATTGATTTGCCTAATTATTGATTAAATTTTAAAAGCAAAATATAACAAAAAAATTTGAGAACAATAAATATATATATATTTGTTAATTTTAGTTTAATTGAAACTCAAATTTTTATTATTTATCAAGTTGTAAGTTTTTATGCAAATAACATCCTATCAAGTATTTTGTAACAAGAAAGAAATAAATGGAATAAAAAGATAATAATATTTTACTCAGATAAAACATAACATTAGTAAATTATGTGAGATATAATTTATACTAAAGATAAGGGTATAATAGTAGAATAAAATAAATAAAATGATGTGAGTTTACTCAATTAATGAATTAATAGCAATAATTATAGGTAATTAATAATAAAAAATAGTAAAATTTACTTGAATCAGAAATAAAGTACGTCAAAGTAGTAACTATAATATGAAAAGAGTGGGTGCATACAATTTCCTTAGTAATTTATCCCTTGATATTGATATTATCTACCAAAATATAAATTTAAGTAAAATTAATATTGTATTAAATGATGTTCAATGGGTTGGATAGTAAATTTAAAAATTTAAGAAATTGTGAGGTTTGAATATATTTTTAAATGTTAATCATTTAGGGAGAGGTAGAGTAAAAATGATGAAGTAAATAGAATTAAATTTATAAATTTTAGAGCAGGAAATGAATTTGCATAAATTATATTTCATTAAGGTTTTAAGATTTAAACTACTTATTTACAAATTAATCAAAATTAAATCTCTGAGTTATTTATTTTACATAAATAACGAATAAAATATGTATTCTCCTTTCATTATAATATCACAATATTAAAAGATAAATGAAAATATTTTTAGAAATACTTCATGAAATTAAATACTGATTTATATAGCTTGGTTAAAATATTTAAATTATATCAATAATATAATTAATTTAATAAAATTAAATTGAAAATTGGTTATTTTTATTAATTTTTTTGTAGAATATCAATCAAACCTAATTATCATAAATTTATTTGAATTTCTAAATTATTTATCATAAAAATATTATTTAAATTTTAGATTTTATTAATTTCTAAAAAAATATAAAAAAACTTTATAACAGAAAAAATAAAAAATTGGAAAGCATTAAAACAATATTTTATGATAATAAATTCATAAAGAATAAGTTTTATACAAAAATATTATATTAAACATATGTATGAATTTAAAAGTGATCAGGATTAAAGTTGATCTTTATATTTATTTTCTCAAATAGACTTAATGTCAAGTCTAAATAGACTACTAATTTTTAAACAATTATATTCGAAACTTAGTTTTTATCCTTTCTTAAAAGGTATGTTATTTCCTCTATTAAATTTGTAAATAAAATTAAAAACATCTTCAAAATATAAAAAATTAATTTACCCTAATTATAGGTACAAAGCTGAAAGTTATTTACATTTCCTTAACTAGTTAACTAGTCTTTAGCATCCCTTTTCACCTATTAGAGTTTACCTAATTTATAAATTCAATGTCATAAAATTTAGTAAAATTCATAACTACTTTAAATCTAGATGAAGAGAACTAAGATTTTAAATTTAGCTTGCTGATTCTCCTATTTTTTCTAACAAATCATTCCCAATTTCATTTTACCTAGAGGAAATTTTATTATTTTCAGAATTTAGATTTTTTACAAAAATATTTACCAGAATCTGAGTTTCAAAGAGCTCAATTTTGGAGTTTATGTAATTGCATTAACTAAGTTTAGTGTACCATCTTTTCCAATTGGGTTTTCACTTTTAAATAGAGTATTTATATGGATCATCTCAAAAGTAAAATACAATTAATTCATACCTAAAATCAAGAAACAAATTTTTGAGGTTTTAACTTTTAGAAATTTATTCCCCGAATGCTTTAGCTCCTTCAGGATGGATACCATTTCTCCTAATAAAATTAGTTTTAATTACCTAACAAATAAATATGTTAAAAACTATTACCAGACTTCTAAATCTAAGCTTTTAAGATTATCACAATTGGAAAGCACAACACCTAATCCGATAATACCTTTATTTCCAATTTTGTTGACACTATTTTTATGATTTATCAAATTAAGAATTTATTAAATATAAAATAAAAATACTCAAAGCTAAGCTTTAAAGACTATAAATTAGTACACTATCCTAGTGATTTACCTAAATTAAAAGCTCCTTAAGGTCCGATATTATTTATGCTATTAATATTTAATTGAAGAACTTAATTAGTATTATAAATGCTAAATACGATAAATCAAGTGAGAGTTAGTTAATTTGTTTGCACTCAATAAGAGACAGACCAATCTTTTCCATGCAATTATCATCTAATTCATTGTTCCTAAATTTAGAAATATTAATTAGTTTTATTGAAAAATTATTAATTTTAATTACTTCAGTCTTAAAGTTAAATTTGAAATGGATTAGCTTTTAGCTATTTCATGCAAAAACTTGGATGGTCCCTCTTACCCAACTGCTGTAGAGCTATAATAAAAAACATTTTTATTTAATATATAAATAACATAATAATAATTATTATTTATTTATACCTTAAATCAAATATCAAAGTATTCAAATTTTTGCATTAAGCAATACCATGAGCAATTTTCGTAGATCCAACTTCTTAGAGACTAGCACATCTCCTAAATATTTTAATTTAGTAAAAATATTTTTTTCAAATTAAATAGAAAAAATCATTTGAAAAAAGAATTTTTTGTTTTTTAATTTATTTTTTAATCTTTTCAATTTTTCTGATAAATTTCTCAAACAGATTTTTTTAAATTTTTTATTTTATAAGGCTTCTCTTTATAATAAAAGAATCAGTAATACTTGATAAATTAAATGATTTAAAAATTCTATTTTATTAAAAAGATATTTTACAGATCTAATTTCTTAGGCTAAATAGTGTTTGCTTAATTTGCTAAGTATTTATTGTATTTACAAAAGAAATAAATCAATTAAAAAAATTACCAAAAACTAAGATTTAAATAAGTTAAGTTATCTAATTTCGCAATTTGCTATCCAAAACCTACAGAATCGTCAACTACGTTGTTCTTACTAATTAAAATAATTAAATAAAAAAAATTTTTTTATTAAGGAAAATACGTTAAATCTATTGTTAAATTGGTCAATTGTTTGCAATTTGCCAATCCCTAACCTAAACATGCAGTATGGTTATCACCAAGAAGATTGTACCTTTTTTATGTTTGATATAAAGCTTTATTAAATATCATTTTAAAAAAAACTCTTTGTCTAAAATTAAAATTATTCTGAAAAGAGTTTTTATCTATTGCTACCCTAAATAGAGGTTTACTTCAGTAAGATTTTTGCAATCAGAGATACCTCTGCTGAGGTGTAAAGAACCTTCGTTGCTTATATTGTCGTTTCTAAATTGAAATTTATAATATTTTAAATACGTAAAATTGCTTTTAGCTTTAAATCTATCTTGCTTACATAAATATAAGATTTAAATTTTATAAATTCTTGCAATTTGAAAGACTTTGGCCAAGCATTTTTGCAATGATGTCTCCAAATTAAATTTATTTTCTATTAAAAACGATAAAAAATAATTAAATAATCTAAATGAGTGGTTTTTTATAAATGCATTACTTAATGTCTATCTTTAAGTAATTTAAATTTTAACCCTCTTTCAAGAGCTAACACATTTTATTAGTATGATCTTCTCCAACTGGCTACTCACTTTTAATTTTGCAAAATATTTGAATTCATTTAATAGAATATTTATTGATTTCATTTAACATACTTGAATATCATTTTTAAAGAGTTAACTCCTGCAGCTGTCTAAATACTATTTAGCTTTTTATATAAAATAATTTTAATCTAGCTATTTATATTGAGCTTTTAATATGTTTCCTACTTGGTCTAATCTGGCAATTATCATTTTTTTTGTTTCAGTTTTTTCTTTTTTAAAAATAAATTTCAATTTTTTTCTAATTTAATTAATTATGAAAAATAAATCTTTTTTCTGTCATTTAAAATTGCAATAAATCGTCTTATTTTTTGTTAATTGATTAGTATCTTTAAATAAAAAATTAAAAACTCAAATAAATTTTATTAATCTATTTATCAAATGTTTTGTAACCTCATTTTATTAATTTAGTTCAAATTCCCCAAATCCATCAATAAATATATCGATTCTGCAAAATAATTAAAAAAGTATTGAATACTGAAGATTTAATATCCATAAAATCATCATCCTGTTATTAAAGATATAAAAATAATTTACATTACATTTATCTTTTAACTATCAAAAATATTAAAAACGCATATAAGTTAACAAACAATATAGAGTTTTTTTTAAAAAAAGTATCTTAGAGTTAATTGATTTAAAGTTCTTGCAATATCAAATATTTAAGTTAAAAAATATTTTCTACACTATAAAAAGATATGTTTATATTATCCAAACAATTGAAATTGCATTCTTATTTTAACTATTAAAAACCTAATTAAGTTAAAAATAATTTATATTTATTTTAAAAAAAAGACTATTAGAGCTAGCTGGTTGAAAGTTCTTGCGATATCTAATATTTAAGCTAAAAATATTTTCTAAACTATAAAAGTATAGCCAAAAAAGTGAATTTTTAGATTCTTTTATTTTTTAATAAAGGATTTATATGTAAAACATTGCATTGTTTAGATTCTCTTTCTAGTTAGATTAAATTTAAGCATATTTTAAAATTTGCTATAGATAATTTAAAGGTCTATTAATAGTTTATCTATTCGTTAGAAAAAAATAAAAAATATTTGATTCATAGAAAAATTTATTTGTTATAAATTTTATTTCTTCATAATTTACCAAATTAATTTAAAATCATCGCATCAAAAAAAAATATTGAAATTCAAAAAAAATCAAGTAAGCAAAATAAAGAAATTTTTTGATTAATTATTTCTAAAAAAAATTTATTAACAAATAAATATTTACTAATCAAAAAATTCAAAAGAAAAAAAGTAATTAATTAAAAAAAATAAATTCTGCTGGGGTGAAAAATTTATACCCCTCCAACTCTTTCTAAGATATATCTTTATCAAATTAAAAATAAATATTTATAACTCAAATAAATAAATTATTGTACAGAAATGGATGATTATGCCCTTGAATTTGATTAAGGTAGACATTTATTTTAATATGTGTTATTTATATTAATTAATTTATAGTAAGCAACAGCAGTAAGACCACCTATAAAGCTAATCAAAGTGAATATGGGACAGCCACAAATATTACAATTACTCCTAGGGTAAGAGCCGTTTCATAAAAGAAGAGTGCTCGCTCACTAAGCAAGAGAGTGTATCAACCTGTTCCTTACATTCCTTATGGTAATACATTGAAAATAATTATATGATAAAATTGATTATATTTTACTGATACGAAAATATTTCTAAAAATAGTACAAAAGCTATAAGCTCTGATTTTAGATTCTAATTACTAAAAGATGAGCATAAAGCAGATATAGGATGAAAACAGCCAGCTTAATGATAAGATTAAAGCTTTAAATAAAGAATTAAGTAAATACTCTGATAAGAAGCAAGATAATTAAGCTAAAAACATAAATTCTAACAAACATGAATAGCATTCAGTTATGTCAAATATGTCTAGATAAAGCTCTAGATCATTGAATCCAAAATATTACAACTTGGACACTGAGATAATTAACACTGAAAAAATAATTTAAAAGTTAAGGTCTGAAAATAATAGAGTAAAATTCTAATTACTTATTTTTTAATTAAACATTTTATGGATTTTAATAGCTTCAATAAAGAGAACAGTTGATCATGGAGCCTAAATATTTGAATGATATTAAAAATTAGATTTAAGCTGCTCAAAGAGTTATTTAAACTTACAAATAAAATATTAATAAATTGCAACAGCAGAAAAAGGAAATCGAGAATTAATTGCAAGATATCAATAGAAGGAATGGTGTTCCTGCTGAAGTAAAGAAAACTCATGGAATAAAAATGGAAATTAGCATCTTTGATACTAAAACTGTGGAAGCAAATAATAGATTGCAAAAAATTTAAGAGGACATGGCTCACAATAATGTAAAAATTAAAAAGAATTTGATGGATTAAACCAAAATTTATAAATAATTAACTAGAATGTAATGAAAGAAAAAAATAAAATTTTTGATGAGTTGTGCTAAAAGGCAAAGCAGCTAAATGTGCCAATTTACCAGTAAAAATAGAAAGAAATGCAAGAATAAGATAAAAGGATGCATTTGAAAAAACTAAGAGAAAAGATTCAAATAAATGAAAAGAATATGGAGACTATGGAAAAGCAGCTTAGAGTAAGAGAAGATGAAATGAAAAAAGATATCATATCATTGAAGTAAAATTAGATTTTAAAAAATATGATCATATTGACATTTTGAATAATTTAAACTGATTTTAGGAGAAAATCTAAAGATATTGATGACGATATCTGGCTCAAGGATAGAGATATTTCTATATAGGTAAAGGAATTAAATTAATTGATGGAAGAAGCAGGTATCGAAAAATTGCAATAGGTCAACAATCTTGTAGAATAGAATCAGGACTGCTCCTAGAGATTAAATACTTAGAGCAAAGAGTTGGATGAAGATATAAAAGTCGAGGATCACTTAGATGTTAAAAATACTACTTTTACTATAATAAGAAAGCAATAATCATCTTCTTAACAGTCAAGAAGAAACGGTTTAAATTCACCTAAGAGTAGAAACATGCAAAGGGACAGAGAGGACAAAGATGTTAAGCCTAAATTCTCACACTTGATGGAGTATAAAAGGAAAGACAGCCATAATACTGCTGATAATTAGCAAGATATATCTGTGAGTAATTAATCTAAACATATAGAAAGCTAAGAAATGAATGAAAATGACACTTCTTTGATTTCAAAACCTAAATTTATCATTAAAAAAATGAAGAAATCAGATGATGATTAAAATAAAGAAAATATTGGCTATCTTAAAATACACGAGTAAAGCTACATTCCTAAAGGTGGATAAGACCGTACATAATAAGATAGTAATTCTAATCGCAAAAAGGAAGCAAATGTCTCAAATGGTATAGCTTTAAAGAAAGATGGAGATGACAACTCCGATTTTTCTGATACTCCTGACAAAAAGAGTAATATAAAAATAAAGTAAGATTAGAAAAAAGAAGAAATTGGTGAAGATGGTTCAACTTAAAATTAGAAACCTACTTTTAACTTTAGGAGTAAAAGCAATAATTAAAGGAAATCTACCAATGAACAAAAATAAGAATAAGACAACTTGTTTAAAGAAGTAAATAGTTCCTAGAATACAAACTAGTAGCCTAATATTTCATAAAACAATTTAAATTATAATAACTAAACAAACCACAATGAACAATAATAAATTAATGGAAAAGCTTTACCAAATAAACAAGATTTATTTCCAAAAATTGATGAGAAAATAGATAGTAATAAGCCTAGTATATAGGTAGAAGAAAAGAACTCAAAGAAGGAAGAGGATGGTTATAGCTTTGTTCCTAGAAGAGTTCAAAGAAACAGAGGTGTGGCAAGCTATACAAACGATAGCTATATGCCCTCTATTTTGTAGAATGATTAGAATCAGTCTTAAAATACTCCAAATACTATTACTAAATCTAATAGATCTAACTTAGATAACCCTAACCTCTTTGATGAGAAGGTATAAAGCAAACAAGAAAACAAATAATTATCTAACTAACTAAATAATAGCTCAGAATAGAATAGCATCTTCCAGGCATAACCTACTGTTACTCGAAATAGAGGTGGAGGAGCTGGGGGTGCTCCATATCTCATGAGCTAAGAAAATAATGTATTTAGCACTTAAAAACCATAGGAACAATCAAGTTTTTATAACCCTACATTTGGAGGTTAATAAAATAATAATAGTGAAAAGAGAGAAGTAGGAGTTGTTACTGCAAATTAACAAAGACTTAGCACTAATTAGAGTAACCATTCATAAGATACAAGTTAGCAGCCAAAGACATTCAATTTTGCAGCAAAAAAATTGCTATAGCCTGCAGAAAGTGATTAAAGTAAAAATTAGAATAATTCCATCTCTTAATAAAAGCCTACTGAACAAAATGTAAATGAGCAAGCTTAAAAAAATAGTTAAGTATAGGATAAAGAAATAAAAAAACCAAAAGCCTAGGAAGAAGTAGTATTTTTAGGACCTAATGATAGATTAAGAAGACCTTAAAATAAGCCAAGAGAAAATACAACTTAAAAAAGAAACATTTTTGATGAAAATGGTAGTTCTAACAATCAAATTACATTTTAGGTTAAAGATCTCACAGAAGCACCTAAAAAAGATCTTTAAGAGTCTGTTCGCTTGAACCCTGTCCACAAACAAGAAAATATAAATTTTTTCGATGAAAATAAGTAGGATGGACACGAATCAGATGGATTAGATTTTTTGAAACAGTAAAATAAACCCAAAGTAAATTATGATGAAGACGACGATTATGCATTTTCTAAAAATAAAAAAGACGATTCTAAGGGTAAAAAGCTTTTAATAGGATAAAAACCAACTCAAAATAATGACTAAAAAGTAATTTTCAAACATTTAAAAAGCTTTGTTGATTGAAATATATTTAAAAATGTTGAATTATTTAAAATCTTTTAACCTTTTTTATAATTTTTTGAAATATAGATTAAAGAATTGGCATAAAAAGCTTAGAATGCAGATTTATTTGGCGAATTGGGTATTTGATAAATATCTTGATAAATTTACTAACAAATCAATTAATAAGAAAATATATAATAAATATTCTTATGAAAAGGTTCTAATAATTTATTATTGTTTAACTACTTTCTAATCAATTATCAATAATTTTGAAATATTAATCACCATCCATTATTCAATAAATAAATAATAAATAACTAACAAATTTTTTGATAATCTAATAAAATTAATATCTTTTTAAACATGATTCTAAATTAAAATAATCGTTTAATAAATAAAATTAGAGGATATGATTGATAATATTAAGGTAAAATTCTATTAAGATATGTAGTATTTAAACTCAATAAAAGTATCTAAGTAGTTATATTTATAAGCTTAGTATTTTAAAGAAAAAATTAAAAAACTTTGAGGCAATTTCTTATCAAGACAAACCATAAATAACTAACAAACTAATGTAAAAATCAGATTAAACCAACAGATAAACTTATCAAAGATAAAGATAAAATAATTATAAGCTGAAATGAATTAAAAAACTAAAAAGTAAGTTAATCTTTGAAACTAAATAACAAATAATTCAATAAATAAATGATTATTGATTAGTGATTAAAATTAATTATTAATATAATCAAGAATGTTTTGTTATTAATTTAAATTCCTATAAAAAGGGATTGATTGCTATATAGATAGATATATATATGATATATAATTTTGTGATACTATTATTAAGTAAGTTTAATACTAATTTATTTTTATTTATTTTTAAATTAAAAGATCTATTTAACATTCCTTAATTACTTTAAAATACATTTTTTATGGTAGATTATATGCCTTGATTGCATTAAGTCAGGCCACTGTTAAATCATCGTTAAAATATAAATGAATTGCAGGAATATACCACTCTGTTTCAGGAATGTCAAGTCTTTTATTTATATATTTTATATAATAATTAAATTAAATAAAAGTATATTTTATAATTTCGATGCAATTAAAAATAATTTATACTCTTCGAATTCTACAGTCTCATCAGGTATTCCATTTTCTTCTAAATTTTTATCCATATCAAGAGGAATACTCATTCTTTTCCATGTGTAACTTGCTGCATGGTAGTTGATAGTTTTATATCTTTCTAAAATTTCATTTATGGTTTCTTCACTTGGGACCTATTATATAAAAGCATAAAATTTACATTAACTATATTATACTAACTCTATATATAGAAATTTCATTATTACTACTAATACGTCTTCATGATCTGAAAGCATATTTACAATTTTTATTTTTCTAACTTTGTATGATAATAATCCTATTTAGTATTCTGGGTTTCTCCACCAACTTAAGATATTCAAATAATAATAAATTGAAATCCTATTTCACTCAGAAATTTATTTACGGAACAAGAGTGGCAGAAGCGTCTATTGTGCTGTTTGGTCCCTATGGTGGGATGTGCAAAAATTATCCTAAAGGACAGTAATATACTTCTTAGCCTGTTTGCAAATCAATTTTTTTTCTTGGCTCTCTAGTTTAGCTATCGAACCAATAAGTAATATCTGTTCCAGCCGCATCGATAAGAGGTTTGCATAAAGGAGCTAATGTTATAAAAAAATGATTAAAATCCTTTCTCTGCATAAAAATATCAATTCAATTCTGAAATTTAATAAGATTTTTTATACATGAAATAGATGCTTAAATTAATGGAGTGAGATCAATAACTTTATTGAAAAATGAAAGCCAACAATCATTAGCAGTGTTATGAACTTTGATATCTTATGGAGTGTAGTATCTTTTTTTCTTATATGGTGCTGGCAAGTACTGCTTATTATTGCCTTATATTTTAGGGTTTTCTTTAACAATCATTTGATTCCTACTACTTACTTACTATCCTATAATTAAATGTTATGAATTTTATAATTATTTGCTAATTAAAATACAATTAAGCGTTTTCTTTTTTATCTATCTATTTAATAAATAAATATTGTTTGATATCATTTAGTTCCATCTAAATTAATACATTTTATTTCTCATAAAATATTAAAATAATTATTAAAAAGTTAAATTAAAATTTTAAATATTCAATTCCTTAAAATAAAATAAAATTTTCAACTCCTCTTTGTTATTTACACATTTTATTTCAAATTTTGCACTAAATAATAACTTAAAAAAATAAAAAATCAATTTTCATGTTAAAAATATTTGTTAATAATAAAAATGTATTTATTAAATGTCTTTTGTACTAAATTAATTGTTTGTTTACAGTAAATTTGATTAGGAAGATGAGTATTTTATAATGATTTATATTAGTTCTTGACAAATTTAATTTAAATAGAATTATTAAAAAAGTATTTATAATAATTTTACAAATTTTGGTTTAAAAATTTTACTTCAAATAAGTTAGATTTTTCATGTTTTATTAAAATTAGTTAAGGAAGAGAATGCATTATAGAGGAGAAAAATCAAGTTAGAAAAAATAAAATACATATTTAGATATATACATATGCAGTTAGAATGATAAATGAATAAATGAGAGAATGAATTAAATTAGTGGTTGCTTTTAAGTGTTGTTTTAATTAGTTATTATAAATATAAAGTATTCAATTTTTAGAAACTCCAAAGAATGACAGGAACTTGGTCCAGCATCCACAAGATGGAGCCATTCTTATTTACCCATGGCTTTTAAATTTAGGACTTTCTGAAAGTTCAAGTGCTCTATTGTTCTTGTTAGAAATAGGAAAATCTAACTATGGAGTTTATTTTACTAAACTTATTCTATTTTTTGATTCTCTATTTTAAGTACTTAAAGTTCTTTACAACTCTTCTTTACGTTGTCTTTCTTTCTCTTCTTATTTTTTCTTTTTCTCTTCCAATTTTTACTTAACTCTTTGAGCTCTTCTGATAGCATCATAGTCTTTAAATAATGGTGCCTTACCTTAGCCAGTTTTCTAATTAAAATAATTTTAATTTAAAATAACATCAAGTAAATAAAGGTATTTTTTTAATTTAAAATACCAATTTAAATAAATTAAATTATTTCAAAATTTCTGAGTAAATTATGAGATTCAAAAATGAATTTTTAAGTTAATTTTAAATTAAATTTTAATTAAGGTCAATAAAATAAATTTGTAAAATAAAAGGAAATAATTGATTAATTACTTAAGCCTCAAATTTGAGCTCTTCTTCAATGTTATAGTTATGAATTTTATTTAATTCTCTACGCAGAGTCTTAACCCACAAAGTCATTTCTTCAATGTTTTCTGCTTTCAATTTATATGATTTACCTTTTTTACCAGATTTTTTATCTTCAAGATTCTAATTAAATATTTTGATAGAATTAATTTTCATCATTTTTACAATTATTTTGAATTACTAATTAAAATGAGCAGCTTTCTTCCTTTTCTTTGATATCTTCCACTACTGAAAGTTCAATTTTATTTTAGACTTCTTGTGCTCTTTCAGATAAATACCAAAAGAGTACTCCGTTTCTTATTCTAAAATACCTCTTTTCATAGAAGCTAACATTTTTAAAAAAGTTAGATAAATTAAAAAAAATTGAAATAAAAATTACTTGCTATTTAAGCTCTTTTTTAAAAGATATCCCTCTTCAATGAATTCTCTAGGCTTTTGATCATCTAAAGTGCTTCTTCTACTCATGTAGCTCTTTTAATTGTAGAAAATTTAAATAAAAATAAAATAAAATCTTTTTTTTACATCTTTTCTTGGAATAACATCTTAATTCAATTACTCTTGAGTAATATCTCCCTTTTCATTTTTAAATAGTTTTTAAATTAACTAATTTTTAAGCTTATTTTTATTTTTACATCATTCATAGTTAAACTAAGCGAGATTGTTTTACGTTTTTTAAGCTCACCATCAATAGAGTCTGCTGTTTCTATCTCCATAGAATCTCTTTACATTTGCTGCTCCACACCCAAAACATTTATACGCATGTCGATTTCTTGCTCTTCTACTTCTTAAGCATGCTCTTTATTGTAGAGTTGAAGTGTCTAAATTTATATAAAATACATTTTTATTTCCCATCAATTTTATTTAAATTTAATACGTCTTAGCAAAACTGTATCATATCATTTCTTGTTTCCTTGTCCAAGTCTTTTCTCAGTTCCAAAATGGTTTTCTAATTTTAATTGATTATCGATAAAAGAAAATATCATAAAATAATCTATCTTACAACTGTTTTAAAAGTGAATGCAGGTCCAAAGCAAACTCTCAAATTTCTACAGTTTTTTTATATTTTAATTTCAGAGTCTTCTGTGATAAAATCTATCATTTCTTAAAATGGTTTAATGCTAGCCTTTAAGCTAGAATCAGTCAAAAAGGCACTAAATTCTTCTTCAAGCAATTTTTGATCATCTTCCAATTTTTCAACAAATTCATCAATCTTTAAACAAAATATGTATTAAAAAAAAGAATAGTTCTTATAAAATAGCACTTATTTACTTGTTCTTTTTTGGCCTTTGGGCAACTCAATATCATGCATTAGAAATAATAAAGAATAAGCTAATCTAAAATTTATTTCCAAGCTTTACGTTGGAAACGATCATGGAAAATTTTAATAGATTTGATTCTACTTTCTACAAATTATTGAAGAGTGTCACCTAGCTTGATATCGAGAAATTATTTTTTGCTAAAATAGGTGGGCAATTCATCAAGAATATAATTTTCTACTTTATTGTAAGCATTATTTGATAAATTAATAAAAGATTTAGCAATTAAACTCTTATTGTAAGTTTTCTCAATATCTTCTTCTTTAATTCCTTTGATTGAAATGAGTCTAATTATAAATAATAAATTTAATTTCAGACTAAAACTATTTTCACTTTTTCAATTAATTAATTACCTGTTGTAATATTTATTGCTACTGTCGTTAAAATTGAGGGTGTTGTTGCATATGCATATTAATTAATTTATGGAAAAATCCATTTCATCAATCATATTTTAAACTCCTTCTAAGTAATATTGAATTAATTGAGATCCGTATAATCCAAATTATTTAACTAATTCTGGGCAAGAGCAAATAGCATAACTAAAATCAAGTCCTTCATTAATTATCTTAAATAAATCAACATATGTTGTGCTTGTAAGTATTTCTTTATCTTTAATAGCTCTATCAAGTTCTTCTTAAAGATTATTTTTCCTTTCGTACTCAAGAATTCCATCTATAATTCCTTCTGCAGCTTCAATGCTTCTATTAGTATGGATTTTAATTAAAGTGTTAAGACCATGTTCAATTCTATCATCGTTGATAAATTTCTTTAGATCTTCTTAATATTTACTAATCCAAGTAGACAATTTTAGAAGTGAAACACCCTATCATTTAAATATTAAATAAAACGCTATTTAAATTAATCATTCAATATAAAAATTACATCAAATGTAGAAAATTTTTCTTCCCAAAACTCTCTCAAAAGATTGCAAATATACTCATGTAAGTAATCAGTGTATTCTTTAATTAAATCTTCTCTTTTTGGTTATTTAGCCAAGCATGCATTCATTACCTTTCAAAAGAAATATTTTATAAAACTCATTTAAACTAGTTAAATTAATGTGCTTACATCTAACATTTCTGTGGCTAGCATCTAAAGGAAATTTAAAAAGACATCAACATCTTATATTCTTTTGTATTTATTTAAATAATAAGTATTATTTTTGCAATATTTTCATACTAAAGTAAAAATCATAAATTAAATTTAAACTATCAAAATGCTAAAATTATTTATAAAATTTAAAAAATAAATAATTTATTTAATATTTTTACTTTTCGTCTTCTGTTAATTCTTTTCCTAGAGCTGCTGATTTAAATTTTAAAATATCAGCATCTATTTTTTCTCTTAAGCTCTTTCTTCTCTCTATAAAACTTGTATGCTTATCATATTCTTTTAAAATACCATCAATATTCTTCTTGATTTTAAGCTATTTTATAATTATTTAATTTCACTTAAATGCTAAAAAAAATAAATTATGTAAAAAATATAGATCAAAATTTAAAATGTCTTTCATTTATTCTTTTTTGAAAATTTTTTAATAAGTCGTTAATGTTGTTGCCTTTCTCAAGTGTTATTTGATTAAATCTTTTATAAATTTCTAACTAACAACTTAATAACCAACTAACCAAGATGAATAAAATCGGAATATTTAATTAATATCAAAAATCCCAAAAATTATTTAGAATAAAATTTAATCATTAAAATAAATAATTTCTAATAAAGTTAAATTCTAGCTACATTTCCTTTGTTGAGTTCTTTGATAGTTTTTATTGAAGTTTTTAACTTGGAAACCCATGATATTCTTTCGACTGCAGTTTCAGCCATCAAATGATATAATCTATCGCCCATATTTATCGAGAAAGTAAACCCTTTTTCTTTCGATTTGCTCATATCCTTATCAAAGACCTCAATACATTGACTCATTTTTAAACCTTTTTTTGGTTTTCCAATATTCTCCTTGCTTTCTATTTTGAATTGGTACAAAGTATCTAATTCCATCCATGGTGGCCTTTAATAAATTTAAAATAGTGTCATAAGTTAATCAAATAATTATATTTTTTTTTCTCAAAAGAAATTAAATAGAAACTCATTTTTTATCAAAATTTTTCTATATTTAAGATAATTAAGTGTTTTTTTATTGATTAGCTCATTTATATTGAGAAGTTATTTGTTTTATTTAGTAGTAGTGAATGATTCTTAACAAATCTAATTTTGACCTTCTAAAATCAATTTTATTCTCAAAAGAAATTTGAAAATTATTTTTCAAATTTAATTATTAATTAACAAATGAGTTAGGTTTAATAAATTATAAGTTTGTTACAAGTCTGTTTCTTGAAGAATCTCTTCGTCAAAATACTCAGTGCTAAGAGGCTTAGCAGAAATCAAGATAAACCATCTCTTCATGAAATATTTAACTTTACCTTTAGAACGCTTGTGCAAAAAACCACAGAGAATTCTGTTTTGATATTTTGGGCTTTCTGGATTAATATGGTCTATTAGGCCACACTTTTGTATCAAGTAATTGTTATCTAGTTCTAAATCTAAATTAGACCTACTTCCCATCCTTGCTGAATCAGGGCTTTTAGATTCTGATCCAGAGTTATTTGAATCAAGATTTGATACTTCTATTTATTAATTAAAAGTAATTTGTCGATAAACTTGATTTTTTAATCTAAAATATAAATTTAGTATTATGATTAATACAAAATCTATTCAGTTGTAGCTATTGTTGAACCTAAATTAAAAATCGTATTTAGAATCTAAACAACTCTCTATCAAAAATAAATTGTTTTGTAATAGATTTTCTTTTTTTATATAACCAAATGCTTTTGGTTATTTATTGCTATTTATATAATTTAAATTAATAATATGTGTACTATTACTAAATACCATACTAACTAACTATTCATAGTAGGTTTAATTTTCATAAACCTAAATATCTCTGAAGTATTTTTTATCAAACACCTTTAAATTAGTAGATTTTTTTGGTAGCTTTATACTTGGTGAATAATTTGAATACTAATAATATAATTGCATTAATAATTATTAAGCTAATTACTGTCTTTTTGAACGCATATTGAAGACAAAGATCTCTCTGAAAAGGTCTTCCAGCTTTTTCTTGGAGAAACTATGCTACTTCTTTAGCTGTTTATAAGGGGCTCTAGAGGTTTTTGCATATTTGGATACTTTTTCTAAAGCCACTTCTTTATAATCATTAAATTTCTTGACCATTATGCTCTCAACTAGCTTGTCTTTGGTTTTAAATCAAAATTTCTCTCTGGATAAATAATGCTAAAAATACGGTCACCATCATAATGAATATCCTATATCTTTGCTATATCAATGTGTCCTTTTGGCTTTGGATCTTTCTATGAATATTATAAATATTGATTTAAATCAAATTTAACACCAAAACTTGCTATATTATAAACTTTGGCATTAAATAACTTCTCCTCTTTAACGAGAGTTACTTAACCACATATTGATAATCATTAACTATCTCTATACTATATTTCATTTAATTTATTGAATAACTCCTTTTACCTCATTTTCAAAATATGCCAAGGAATAGCTCTTCTCTCCATTTGCAGCTATAACAAAATATCTATTTTATAAAATATGACTTTACTTTGAAAACAGGTCTAAGACTTAATCTTAAGTGCTATGATTATTTGCTTTTTAAATGCTTGATAAATTAATTACCTTTTTTACCATCCACCAAGAAAGTTAGGAGATTTCTTCTTAAGCCAACCCTTAAAGTTTTTAGCCTTTTTATAATAAATTATCAGAGATAGGTTGATATGAAATGCTATGATAAGTGAATTAAGTTACATCTTCTATCTCTTAAGGTAATATATCTTCAATCCTAAAAAACAAAGCCATTTATAATAAATATGAATGATTTGCGCTAATAAGCTATTTTGGTTATTGTAATTATTTTAATTGTTTCTGATTATATTAAATTAATTATTTAATTATTTAGCTTGCTTGTCCTAATCAATATTCTGTAAAATAAATGAAGTGGTTGATTACTTTTTGCCCTATTATTAATATTTTTAATGATATCAAAAGATAAATAGTGATCAAAAATACTCCTTAAAGTTTTCACTTAAACATAAAAATAGTTCTTCATAGCACTTAATTAAATATGCGTAAAATTAGAATAGTGTTTTGTGTACAGATAGCATCTATTTCATTTACATTTCATTATCATTCTTGATATCCCTAAATTAAGTAAGTAAGTAAAGAAAACTAGTGAGCAAATAAATCACCAAAATCACTCATCAAAGATTTGTTACTCTTAAAATTTATAAAAATAAACTCAAGTCACACACATGTCTTCATTCTCAATTTTTTTTCATTTTTACTAATCTTTTTACTCCAAAAAATCACTGGTGCAATTTTTATATAATTATTGGTTGAGTATATTATTAATCAAAATATATGCTAATTTAATTAAAGTTTAGCTCACATTTTTGTTTGAAAAAGTGTAAAATCAAAATATTTTTATTAAAATTATCTCTTAACAATATTTTTTTTAAAAAAAGTAAGTAGTAATTTATACAAAAAGACTTCTATAAATTTAAAATTAATACATATAAATTGAACTTTTAAAAATTAGTTTAAAATGTATAGATTATTTAATTTAAAGTATAGACAGACAAATGATTAATAATATAAAATAATATTTTAATTAAAATTTACTTAATTTAGATTTTTATTATAATAATTTCAAGGATAATATATTAAATTCAATTAATAATGTTGGCTAATTTAGAGCCAAAATCATTACCATAATTCTTCATTTAAGAATAAAAAGGATGTGATTTTTTTATTTTTATTCAGTTATTAGGTTTGAGCAGAGTTCATATTTAATTTTCAATCATTCTTAGTGTGGAATAATATACTTGGAACAAATTTGCTTTCCACTTTTTATTCAAATTATTGATTTGAGGATGGTTAATTTTCATCTTAATCCCCTTAGTTTTCATCATCTGCATATTTAGAGTAGCTATTCAGATTTTTATTTTAGCTCTGCACTTAAACTTGATTGAATCATTGTAGAAGGAATTTATTAGTTTAGTTAATATCTAAAACTATTTAGCTGGTTGTAGAATTTTTATCCTAATTTTTCATTTGGTTAGTTAAATTAAATGCTGGACTAAAACAATTTACTAGGACACTAGTAGAAGGTAGATTAACTTTACTTTATTAAGAAGATATTTTATTTTCTTTATTTGAATCATCTTAAACTTGATTTTACACTTAAAAATTAAATTATTTATTATTAATATCTTATCCTACCTAGCTGCTAGAAGGAAGTTTTTACTAAAGTTAACTTAAATCTTAAATTTAAATTTAATCAGGTTGGATTAGTTGATTGGTTAAATTATATGCTTGTCCAAAACCATTAATTAAAGCACTGGTAGAAGGATTTTCTTAATATAGATCAGTTTTAATATGTTAGGAAGCTATTTGAGTTGTTTGATTGTTTACTTAATTCTGGTTCTACATTTAAAGCTGATATTAATGAGAATTTAAAGCTTGAACTAACTAGCTACTAGAAGGATTTTATTATTAAATTTAGCTTTTCACCTATGTTTAAATGAAATCTGGGTTATTAAATTGATTGGTTAAATTATAAGCTTGTCCGAAACCATTTATTAAAGCACTGGTAGAAGGTAATTGCTAATTTAGAGAAGTTTAGTTTTGTTACAAATTTATTTGAGATGCATTATTTTAATCATCTTTAACTTGACTCTACATTTAAAGCTAGTATTATTTAGTATTAAAATCTTATGCTAATTAGCTACTAGAAGGAA